>JAODAL010042410.1:0-34855 GCA_025379985.1 Phyllomedusa bahiana | reverse complement strand
AAACCCCTTTTTTTTACACCGGGAAAACTTTTCGTAAAACGGGGAACCGAGGATTTGCGGGAAAATCAGGGGTTCCCACCTATACCAAACCCGAAAACCCAAAAATTTTTCTTACGCCGGGAAAGGGCAAGCGAGGAAAGGGACACCCCCCCAAAAAAAAACGGGGCTAAAACCCCCATCACAACCTTTAGCCAAATTTTCAAGATTTTTGTCGTTATATTCTAAAAGGGGAAAAACAAAAAGCCCAAACCCTTTTTAACTTCTTAAATTGAGTATTGAACCAAAAAACACCAAAAAAATTTTCGTTTAGAAGATTATTTTTTTAAAAGAAGACACCAAGAATTTAGGGGTAAAAGGAGGATAAGTAGTCGACAGGGGCAGAGGGCCGTGTTAAGCGATCGGGTTTGGGGTCTCCCATCCACTTCAATGCATGAAATGTAATCGGGAGAAAGTATGACCCGGGGGGAATGTCAAAGTTTTCAAACCATTTTTCTGCACCTGGACTACAAGGAAAGGAATTGGTGCCATTAAAATGAAGATCGATGGTCAACCTGTTCAGAAGACAACATGGATTCTCTAAGCATGAGTGAAACGGTAACATAGTTTTGCCAGATCCTATGGCGAGGATGAAGGAGATGCTTAAGGTGGAGAGACAAAAGAAGCACTTGAGGATATGTTTTTGCACTGACTATTGGTTAAGATTGGAAATTGAGGGCCAATGAATGGGTTTTTATTGTAGGACTGAGGGCTGGTTTTTTTTTGTTGTTAATCTTGGTGGTTGGATTCAAAAAAATTTGAACTGAGGTTGAAAATGATTATATCTTGAGGAATTGGGGGTAGGCTGTCCATTGATAGCAAGATCCTTTTGTCACACACTTTTGCGCGCCGCCCCATGATTAGGTTGACGATACGTTGGCATCGACATTGGGGGATAGGGGTAGTTTTTCCCACCATCGATAAGGTGTTTCGAATCGATAGCGATCATCTCCGATGCCCTTTAAAGTCTAGGGAGACAACAACCCTTCATTCTTACACCCAAACGGGCAGGAGAAGCTGAATTAACAGCCACAACATCAAATGGATACCTGCACATCTTGACACAACATTTAGGCTATAAAAGCCACAAAAAAAAAAGTCAACACCATTATATATCCCTGTCTTGTACCACAGCATACCCTTAAACCTGCATCCCCCAAAAATTAAAAAGTGCCAAAGGCAGTATATTTGAACCATTTTTTACTTGAACGGGACATTAATATCCCTGCCCCGGAACGCAGCAGACCCTTAAACCCTTTTCTGACCCCCCCAGATTAAAAAGTCCAGAAAAAGGACTTTCAAACCTTTTTAAAGTTTCACTGGACATTGACTATACCTGCCTTTGCCACAGAAAGACCCAGGCCGGAGTTACAGTGGTGGGGGTGAAGACCCGGGGATGGCTCTGTCACTATTAACACACATTTTAAAATGCCCTGAGACCACAACGAAAACTGTCGTCGAGAAAGGTGCGGAGCGGAAGTGTGAAAAACCCACCCTCCCAACACAGTAAAAGACCTGGGAGCGTTTTGCCCCCCGTATGAGTGCGGACCAATTGAGCTTCACTTGGAAATACTGGTGGTTAACGCCCTTTTTTAACCCAGGTCCCTTTTTCGGCATTTTTTTCCTCATTTTACTAAAAACGGGCTGGAGAAAGGGTCTCTGACTTTTTTCTCTGTCCGTGCTCCATACTCCATGCCCCTGAATAACCACACGGGTCAAGTTTTCCCCTGACCTCCCTTGAAAATTTCAAAAAAATTTTTAAACACTATTTTGTACATGAAATTTTTTTTAGTATTTAACTAAAAAACAAAATTTTTAAAATAAGGAATCCCACCATGTCTTTGTTTCTCTTTTTTTTTTATTAAAAAATGGTTGTCTCAATACGGGATTGAAAACTAGTTAAAGATCTTGCAAAACAAGTCTTTTTGCAATAGGCCCATTAACAGTTCCTACCTATTCCGTTTCTGAAAAACCAACCACCCCCTTTGAGCCACCCTTGAAATTTGAAGAACAATGTCTGTTAAAAAACATTTTTTAAAAGGGGACCTGTAGTAAGCTCATTTCACCAAAATCCCCCCAAAAATTCAAAACAAACCCATGACCACTTTTTGACAATTGTGAAAACAAATGTCTTTTTAGGAAAAACATTTTTTTATAATGGGGAAACCTGTAGTATTGCTGCATTTCCCCAAAGCAGCAGACCCAAAAAATAAAAAAATGATTTCTCACCACTGTTAAAAATTTTGTGAGGGAAAATGCCACTTAAAAGAAATTTTCTGTTCCAAAGGACCAGATTAAAGCTGAAATCTCACACCCCAACCAAAAAAATAATAAAAAATGACTTCGTAGCCACTGTTAAAAATTGTGAGGCAACATGACCCCAAAAACCCTTTGAAAAAGCAAAAATTCTAAAGAAAATGAGTAAATGGAATATGGTTTTTTGTCATGAAACCTTGGTGTCTTTTACAGTCCCTCACAGAAAAACCACAAAAGAACGTTGGAAACTGAGAATAAAAATTCATAAGAAAGATCTTTTTAAATAATTTTTTCAAAAGGACCATTTTTGTTTTGGGGAGGAATTGAAGTAGACCACAACTAATCGGGACCCCGGCAATTGGGGGGCCCCAACATCATCAGAATCCATGCCTGATTCATCTTGATAAAGTTAAACATCCAATTACTGTGAAAGCCCCGGGTGCGTTTGTCCCGTAATGACACCTCCAGCGTGCGAAGGTCCGTCAGATATTATGCTGGCTGGGGCAGGACAAAACCTTTTGGGGGTGGGGAGCCACCTGGCCATTCGGGGCCAAATTTTTTTATACCCTAAGTCTTTGGTCCCGGGAAAACCCAAAAAAAAACATCGGGGTTGAAAAACCAATATCGGCACCCCTGATCAAAACTGGGCTCTGTATGTTGGATGTGGCCCTGCATTATGCGTTGGTGAGGGGGTAAATAAAAATTTCCCGAGGTTTCCCATTAGGCTTCCCGCCACCCCTTTCCGCTGCGTGGGGCCGCTACGGGCCCTTGGGGCTCTACTGCTGTACGTCCTGGCGGTTCCACCGTGACATTTGAAGAAGTGAACAGATCAACGATGTCCCCCCAGTTGATCAAACAGCAAGGTCTCCATTTTCCCGCATTTTAAACCCCTATTTGGGTGGGGGGAAGGAAAGTACTGATTTTGACCGGGATCCAGGGGGGTGCCCACCCATTAAGTTTTCATTTTGATGGCCCTTAACGAGGATCAGTTGGAGGGAAATGGAGATCCCAAGCACTCAAAGTAGAGATGGCCCTTTATTTTTCCCAACCCTCTGGGCGAGGGGCACTACAAAATGACTTCCTCATCTTTCCCCCTCCGCCCGAATTCGCCCAACCTCTTTCCAAGGCAGGGACGTCAGAAAAATCGGTGTCTAGGAATACCTCCTCCCCTCCTCCTGCCTCCGGCACAGCTTTAAAACACCATACTTGCCTGAATGATGACCCAGAGCTGATGCGCCACCTTGATAGCTCTGGACCCCCCAAACCCCTGCCTAATGAAGACCGAAAGAAAATTGTGAAAAATGTCGGGGCCTTGGGATTTGACGGGGAGAAAGGCTCCGGTCCGCATCTGGTCCGTCTCCCCTCCGTCGCGGCGGACCTTTTTTTTAGAGTTCCAACGAGTTCCCGAAATAAGACACCAAATGCCAGGACAAGGGCAAACGTCCGCACACCAAATTTTGGGCTTCTTCAAAAAATGGGAAGGAGGTGCAGAGCTCTTTCCCCTGCCTCCACTCCGGTGGGTCAACACCCCGAGGCCGCACCCGCTTTTCAGGCCATGTGCACTTTGTACTGCGTAATGGCATTTTCGCTCTGCCAACAATCATGAGCATGTGGAGGGTGGAATTCCCCGTGTGTTTGCCCCGTCAACAATGAAACGGTTGACGGGGGAGGGCAAGCTGACGCTGCAACGCAGCCAGGGGACAAAGAGGGTGCGAACGGGGGAAGGGCAACTCAGAAAACCCAGCCTTTTCAACAGCAGCCAACCTGGGTACCTTTAAAATTTCTGGACGACCAGGTTTTTTGACATGTGCCAGGCAAGGGATTCTCCGCCCACCGTCTTAAGGGCGGGGCCCGCAGATTTTGCCCTTATCGCATACCACCTTGCCGGCCAAGGTTCTTGTCACCCACCGTGCTGATCTCTTGCGAGACCTCCACAGCTCCTGACCGTGTGGGGACGATTAATTTCAAAACGGGGTTGGGTTTTTCCGGGCACGGAGCCACCGAGGACTTTGGGGGAAAGACCCTGCACCCCTCCCCGTTTTGGAAGAGCGTGCGCCGACCGAGAGCCACCGTCACCCCCAAGACATCCACCCAGCCACCCCAGTGAGCTGTCACAGAGATAAAAGCGCCCTGGCCTGCTTACTAGTCTATGTGCGGTGGCCCAAGGACTTTTTTCCGGCCACAGAGGCAGACAACGCGTTTGAAGTTTTAAGATGACACTTGCTGGCCAGGGCAGGGACGGCTTTTCTGGCAAAGAAATGCCTGCTCGGCATCTGGTATTTGGGGGCAGGCAAGGGCCATGATGTGGCGGAACCCTCTGTGTCCACCAGACCGGAAAGGCAACATTTCCAAGGCCAAAAGCCTGGCAATGCCGACATTCGGGTTTTTTGGGCTTTGTGATGGTTGGGTTAAATTTTTCCTTTCCCTGCTCCCAAACCTGGAAGACAGAAGGCTGGCTGCTAGACTGGCCGCTGTACGGCGTGCAGGTCGTCAAACTGGTGGAAGGAAATTGGTAGGATGTGTCCTCTGGTGGTGCTGGGGGTACTTGGGCGACAGTGGAGGCTGAAGCGGAGGCTGATCCCTGATCAGACTCTGAGAGACATGGGCAGCTGAGGAACGCTTGGTGGTGGCGGAGGAGGAGGAGGCGAAGACAGAGGGTTTGTGACAGTGGTTGGAGGCCCGGCGTCGGTCTGGCCTTTTTTGGCCAAGTGTTCCCTCCATTTTCAACTCATGCATTCGCGCATGTGACTAGACATGTTGGTGGGGTTTTAAACCCCATTTAAAGGGTTTTTGCCTCTACTTATGCTTTTAACGGCAAAGGCGGCATATGACATCGTGGGTGAATCAGAGGCTTGCTCGGAGAAGGCCCAGGCTTGAGAGGTCCTGGACCTTTTTGACGGCGATAAGCGAGGAGCGGGGTTTTGCGCTGACCGTGGCTGGCGGAATCATATCAGCGGACTTCCCTGCTACCGCCCTCTCCTTTTTTGTGGCGGGACCCGTATTGACACAAACCCCACGCTTCCTCCTCGTCCACTGATAAGCCGCTCGCAAGCAAATTCTGCGGAAAAGACCACGATGGATCCGCAAGGGCCCGTCATCATCATCAACACGGGTGACTTGGTCTCCTGACTTTCTGCATCCAGAAGCTGGGGGCTACAAGCAAGAGGGCAATGCAAGGAGTTGCCGACCGCCTGGGATTTTTGCCGATTGCCCGGGCTTCCTTCTCCTCCTCGATGGCATAAAGTAACTGGCGTCAGAGCAGACTAAATCATCCTCTTGATCTTTTAACATGCCTTCTGACCCCAACCGCATTTTGTTATCAAAGAGGTCTTCAGACAATGGTTTTATCCACAGTGGTGGGTAAACGAGTTAACATTTGGGCTGCTTCATGGTGGACGGATGCTGATGATGCTAAATGATGACATTTGTGGGCCGTGACTGGGGGGACGAGGAGGTAAGACTGCTGGATGCAGGTTGCATTAACCACTGAAGGACAGATTGGCGACGCTGTTTCGTTACTGAGATTCACGGGGCCCCTTTGACCCCAGCGATGACAGGCCTGACGGTCCTGCAACTGACGAAACCGCTGCATGCGTGTTGTCGCCAGCACTGGAAGGAGCACCTTCTCTGGTACCCTTTCCTCCATGTGTTACCCCCTCTTTGCTCGCTTACCACCTGCATTTCGCTCCATGTTCAGAAATATAAAAATTCACCTGTGGTGACTTTAAAATTGCTGTTTTCAGATTTACGTGCAAGCTGCATCAATGAACAAAGCTGTAGTGCGCCAAAGTCGAAAAACACGTATCTGTTATGTTTTTCGTATAATACACGGATTTTTGCACCTTTTCATTTCACTTGTGGTGACTATAAAAGTGCCGTTTTAAGATTTACGGGCTAGCTGCGTCAATGAACAAAGCTGTAGTGCGCCAAAGTCAAAAAACACGTACTGAAATGTATTCGGGAAAAAAAATGTTTTTTTTTGCCCTTTTCAAATCACCGTGGTGACTATAAAATTGCTTTTTTTAAAGATTTACTGCAAGCTGCTCAATGAACAAAGCTGTATGCCCCAAAGTAAAAAAAACACGAACTTTATTTTCAGAAATACACGGTATTTTCGCCCCTTTTCAATTCACCTGTGGTGACTATAAAATTGCTGTTTTCAGTTTTAAACGTGCAAGCTGCGTCAAGAAAAAGCGTTGCGCCAAAGTAAAAAAACACGACTGTTATGTTTTCGTATAATACACGTATTTTTTGCACCTTTAAAATTCACCTGGGGACTAAAAAATTGCTGTTTTCAGATTTACATGCAAGCTGCGTCAATGAACAAAGCTGTATGCGCCAAAGTCAAAAAACATATCTAAAATGTTTCGAAATAAAATGTATTTTTTGCACCTTTCAAATCACCTGTTGACTAAAAAATTTTGCTGTTTTCAATTTACGTGCAAGCTGCGTCAATGAAAAAAAGCTGTATGCCCAAAGTAAAAAAAACCACTATCGTTAGTTTTCGATAAACAGGGTTTTTTTGCACCTTTTAAATTCCCCTGTGGTGACAAAAAATTGCTGTTTTCAGATTTACATGCAAGCTGCGTAAATGAACAAACTTAGTGCGCCAAATCAAAAAAACACTATCTAAAAAGTATTCGGATAATAAAATTTTTTTTTTGCCCCTTTAAATTTCACCTTGGTGACTATAAAATTGCTGTTTTCAGATTTAAGTGAAAGGGTGGAAATAGAACAAAGGGAAGGGGAAAATTTTAAAATAAAACACCTACTGAAATTATACGAAATAAAAGTGAGTTTTCACCTAACACAGAGACCTCAGTTACTAGAAATTATGTTATCCTAATAAAGTTCAGGCTCCCAAATATCCAAAATATTTCAATAGCAAACTGTTAATAAAAAAGATATTGCAGGAAATGTCAACTAATCTTGGTGAACTTTATCCAAGGTTTTTTTCAGATTTTTCCTGTTTCGCCCGCGGGCACCCCCCCCCCCCCCCCCGCCCCCTCCGTGATTTTACACGGTAATGCTCCTTTAAAATTCTCTACCTAACTAAAATAAAATCATCAAATCTCTAATCTAACTAAATTGTAAGGATCACGCAAATATAGAGGTTTCTCTGGCAGAAATAGAATAATTTTGCTAAACTGTTTGACCCAGGAAGCGCACGTCCACTCCTATGAGACGCTGAAAAAACACTGGGGCGAACAGGAAACCTGTTCATGTAAAACGGGGTCATGTGATTTTTCCACAAAATCGCAACCATACACATCCCAGTCAGCCGCACACCCACTCCCCTGCTCTTCTGTAATCGATTTGCTGGCCGCCAAAATTACAGGAACGCCGAAAATGGCGCATCTTAAAAATTTAGCACAAAATTTAGCCTAATTATCGCAGACTAAAAAATTTAGATCACCATAAAAACCTTTCCGATTCAATTGTCGTAATAATCGCTCAACACTACCATGAATGTCCGGGCAGTTCAGTAAAAACAAGTTTTCTGATTCGGCCTTTTTCCCCCCAGGGTGTGTTTCTAAAGGGTTTTGAAACCCTTACTCGATTGGAGTTGAGGGGAAAAACCAGGGGAAAAATTTCATTTGGGTTATTGTAGAGTAGGTGTCTGGGTGAGCTATATAGCCCTTTGGAGCTCTTGAAGTAGGGGGCACATTTGAAACCTTCTTAACGTTTTGGGAAGGGTCAGCTGTGCCTTAGAAATGGAGAGAAATTGACTTCGGGTAACTCTCATATTCTGCTTGGGAAAATTTCAAATCCCAAATGGGTTTTTAAGGGGAAACCCTTTTAAAAAACGCCGTTGAAAAAGAGGATTTTTTTGACTTTATTTTTCAGGTCCTGGAATAAGGCCCGACATCCGGGGATAAAAATTATCCCGATTCATTGGGCTCTGAGTAGAATTGAAATATTCACTGAGGATTCAGCCAAGCTTTCCTTGGCCCAAGAATGAAGACGACGGCCCAAAATCCTTTCCCCAAAGAAAGTACTGGTCCACAAGATTCTTTTTAAACTAATTTGATGATGGCCAAAAGTAATCCCCACCCTTTATGTGGCAACAAGGTATAGATCTTTCCAAAAGGCAGAAATTTTTTCGTATTTGGGGGATCCAGGTAAAAAGCCAAGGGTTTTTCAGGGTCTGGCATTTGGTCATAAATTTTTACTTTTTCAGGTATAAAAGGCACGAGATTGGTTGATCCTGGGGGTTTTGTGGCTGGCGCTGATGGTAAAGGAAACCGGGCAGGGGAAAAAATAATCCAGTGGCGGGAAGGGGATGTGGGGGTGGGTTTGGGGTCCGAAGGAGGGAAAATCCATGAATAGTCTGGTCTGGGTGGAGGGGAAGTGGGGTTTCTGAGAATGGTCCCTCCTAAGCATCATCTGGTGCTGTGAGCATAGGAAAAATACTGGGGTCCTTTAATTTGGATTCAATGTGGGGTTGGCATCCTGTGGCAATGGGAACTTGTTCTTCCCCCCCCTCTTCCTCTCCGTTATCACTGAAATCAAAATAGGGGTATAGAGAGGGGGTGTCTTAAAGCCAGAGCAAAGGGTTTGAGTGGTTGCGTGGCTATGGGGGTTTTTTTGGATGTTGCAGGGGTGCTGGGAAAACATTATCACAACGTTGCAATCAATGTTTTCATTATATAACATGAATTTTTCGGGGGAGATTGGGGGTAAGGAGTTGGGTGTACAAGATGGCCGCGTTCAAAATTCAGCCCGGGAAATTCCAGGTTTTTTTGGGTTTTCTTAGGACTACAAATGGGCCCCGGGAAATGCAAAGGGCGGGTTTTGGGTTTTGCCTTTTCCCATCAGAGAATTTGGACATCATAAAAAGCTACAGAAAATAATGGGAGGTTTTTGGGAGGGAGCGAGGGAAGAATACCGGAAGTGGCAGGATTTATGTAAACAAGGTGTATCAGTGTTGACGTTCCCCCCACAATCTACGCAACTTTCAGCGTTAATGGAATTTATAAATTACGTCAGTCCACCAACATTGAAAGTCGCCATCTTGGAATGGCGGCAGCTCACTCCTTATACATAAGAATTCTTCAAATCCTTTTTATTTTTTACATTCAGTTTCAATGTAATTATGCTTTGCCAAGACATCGTTATTTTCTTTCAGTGTAGTTGTCTCCCACATGCTAGCTTATCTCTGTGATTTATGCTCATTACACAGAGCGTATTAACTTTTTCTCTCAAGTCTCATATATATATTTTTCTATTTTTCTGTTCCATCAAACTATTCGACTGCACCTTTTGACTGTGCGCTATAATTTCTCATTACACCATACAGCCGAGGGGATAAATGTGCCCGCAGCAGCTACCAGCTATGACCCCCCCAACAGATGCTTTGAATCGAAGCCAAGGTTATACTCTCTGCCAGAATTTCAGTGTGAAAGATAACAAGTGATGTAGCTTGAATATACAATTAACCCCGAATGCAGTTTTTTCTTACCTAACTAAAACAAACAAATTAACACACGTGTATGTTGAGGTTTTTAAGCCCCCTACATACCTAACACTAATCAATGTCTTCTGCTCATCAGCAGCTAATCTCAAATATCATCTTATTATACCATCTGTATAACAGGCTTATGGCTACTCTTTAACCATTTCTCTTCAGATCGTCTGTCTATAACTATAACAGGCTTTGGCAATTGGCCAGTTCTCTTCAGGAATTCAGATCATCTGTCTATAACTATATCTGTATATAACTGTATCTGTATATAACTGTATATAACTTATGACAGGCTTCGGTTTCCTTCTACCGGGTTGCTTTTTAGAGACTGTTTCCCCGATAACTAATTTTTTTTTCCATCAGGAGCCCAGCTCCTGACCTACAGTGAAATATGATACCAAAAGGAAAATACACTATCCAGTCACGTATGGCAGGATTACTTGTAGGAGTGTAACAATTTATACTCAGGAATAGTATGGTGGTAAAATTCAGTCACTGTGGTGGTGAAATGTGGTCATGATGTGGCAGGATTAATTGTTTTTTTTGTATAGTGGTATCATTGATAATATCAGTTTTGGTTTGGTCAGTACTAGTACGATGATATTTATTCCATGTATAGCAATATTATGTGGTCACTGTATGATCATCATATCGCAGTATGAACCATAGAACTTTGTCTTCCAGCTTTTTTTATGGTGTATACACACAATACATACATATTTATAAACCCCAGTAACGCCACTGTTGTGTTGGCACTCTTCTTCTGAAGGGGGTTGGGCATGATGCTGTTAGGTGGTGTGTTTTTAGAGGCATGTCCTGATGTGAGGTCATGTGTTCAGGCATGGTTGGGGGCGTGTCCTGGTGTGATGTTATTTGTTTGGATGCAGTTGGAGGTGTGATCCTAGGCAGGAAGTAGTAAAACCGCCATCTTTGTACACCCTAAAGCATTGTCTTTACAATGCATTAGGCTGTATAAATGATTGTCCCTAGAGTGCTTTACCACTATGAGGTGCACTCAAAGTTAAAGTAAAAAAAAATGTTTTAAAGTGTATAAAAAAATAAAAATCTTAAAAGTTCAAATCACCTTCCTTTTGCCATTTTATAAATAAAAAAATAAAATAATAAAAAGTTACACATATTTGGTATCGCTACATCCCAAAAAGTCTGATCTATTAAAATATAACATAAATTATTCCATACACTGAACACCGTAGAAGAAAAAAAATTCTAAACGGCAAAATTGCATTATTTTTGGTCATTTCACGTCCTCTAAAAATTGGAATAAATTGGATGAAAAATGTTGCATGTATTGCAAACTGGTAGCAATAAAAAGCCCGCAAAAAAATGCACCCTCACTCAAGTCCGTAGGTGTTAGTACAAAAAAGTTATTGGTCGCAGAAAATAGAAAATGTTTGACATTTTTTACGCAAACCATACATGTTTGGTATTGCCAGATTCATATCAACCTGTAGAATGGAGATAACATATCATTTTTTTACCGAAGATTGAACGCCATGAAAGCATAACACCCACAAAAATGGTGCAAATAATTTTTTTCCCCATTTTGCACCACTTAGATTTTTTAGGGTTTTCCAGTATATTCTATGGTATGATAAATGACACCACTCGAAAGTACATCTTGTCCCGCACAATAAAAGCTCTCATTTGTCTATGTAGATGGAAAAATAATGGTATGGCTTTTGGAAGGCGGGGAGGGATAAATGAAGAGTCTTTTTTTTTTTCCTTTGGAGGGGTTAAGAGGTTAATGATACAAAAGTGTAATTTTACATACAATGGACCCAATTTTAAGCATTCCAGTTTCATACTTTCCAATCTAATTTTTCCAATTTCAGGAGATTTTCCCACCCTCTCCAGGGATTACCCTGCCCACTAGTAAATGCCTATTTTGAGGGTTCGGTTTTGCAAATCCTGACCCTATTTGATCCCAACACTTCAATAAATGTTCCTTCTGGTGTAGGACTACAGGAGGTTTAACTGGTACAAGGTGGACAATTATCCATAAAGGCAATGTGCATTAGGAAAAGCCCTATTTTTGAAAAGGTTTTTTTTTTTGCTCAGAAGTCATATGCCAATCATTCAGGAAGAGACTGATAAAGACTGCAGGCTCACATGAACAATGAAGGTGTCATTGTCTACGGCAGGGGTCCCCAACCATCGGACCATGTAGAATTATCTACCGGTCCACGGCCTGGGCTCCAAATGATGATGCCCGCGGCTGTTGTAAGACAGCCACGCAGAGTTGGCAGCTACTTACAGACTGTGCAGCTGTTTCGCCAGGGGGAAAGCAGGGACGGTTCATCACAGTCCCTGCTTTCCCAATTGTTTGTAGATACAGTTCTCAATGAGCACTGTATATACAGATCAGCAGAGCAGGGGGTGTGATGCAGCGATGTCGTCACACGCCTTGCACCGCTGGATCTCGTTAGTCACCAGGAGGAGAGTTCAGTAACTTTTTATTTTTGTATTAGCCTGAGTAGCTACAGGGGTAGTGATGAGCGATTACGTTGACTATCGTCATCGGGTCGATAGTCGATATCGGCAATTATCAAGACGATTTCCGATAGTCGATAATAGATTATCGCCGATGACCATTAAAGTCTATGGGAGAAGAACAACACCTTCATTCTTACACCCAAACAGGGCTGGAGAAGCTGGAATTAACATCCACAACAGACAAATGGATATGTGCTACATCTTAGGCACCACACTTAGGTTATAAAGCCACAGAAAAAAAGTCACAGACCATTCACTATCCCTTTCTTGTACCGCAGCATGACCCTTAAACCTGCATCACTCACAAATTAAAAAGTGCCAGAAGGCAGTATTATTTGAACCATCATTTTACTTGAACTGGACATTGAATATCCCTGTCCTGGAACGCAGCAAGAGCACCAAACCTGCATTACCACAGATTAAAAAATTTCCCGGAAAAAAAGGGTTTTTTAAACCCCATTTTAGTTAAAACTGGAATTGAATACCCCTTTCCTGTACCGCAGTATGACCATTAGCCTGTCTGCCCACAGATTAAAAAGTCCCAAAATAAGAGTTTTTAAAACCCACCATTTTATTTAAAAGGGCTTTGGGACTATCCCGGTCCTGTCCCGCAGTTTTGACCATTAGACCTGCCCCGCCCCAACATTTTTAAAAAGTGGGGGGAAAAAGGAGTTTTTTAAACCACCATTTTAGTTGAACTGGACATTGCTATTCTGCCTGTCCGCAAAATTTGACCTTTAAAAAATTTGTCGATCCACAGATTAAAAAAGTCCCGGAGTTTAAGGTTTTTTGAACCACCTTTTTAGTTAAAACGGACATTGACTATACCTGCCCTTTGGGTTTAACGCTTGAGCCCCAAACCTGCATGCCCCCCAGAAAAAAAAAGGGGGGGGAAATTTGGAGTTTTTTTAAACCTTTTTTGTTGAACTGGATATTAACTATATCTGCCCTGTCCCCCGCATTTAGACCTTTAAAACCCGGGTCTGACCCACAATTAAAAAAGTGCTGGGAAAAGGATCTTTAAACCCCACCATTTTAGTTAAACCCGGGCCCTAGATTTCCCCCTTTTCCTGTCCCGGCAGAATGACCATTAAACCTGTCTGCCCCCCAGATTAAAAAGTCCCCGGAAAAAGGAGTCTTTAACCCCAAATTTTTAGTTTCACGGGACATTGACAAATATTATCCGTACCGCAGAATAAACCTTTAAAAACTGTTAAACCCAAAATTTTTAAAAAGGGTCCCGGAAATGGGACCCTTTGAACCCCATTTTAGTTCAACTGGAAAAAGACTATACCTGTCCTGTACCGCAGTATTACCTTAAAAACCTTTGCCCCCCAAAGATTTAAAAAGTCCCGGGAAAAAAGGAGTTTTTGGGAACCCCACCATTTTAGTTAATGGCCCTAGATTATCCCTGTCCTGGGCCACAGCATGAGCCCCAAACCTGCATGACATTCAGATTAAAAATTTCCGGAAAAAGGGGGTCTTTGAACCACCATTTTAGTTGAACTGGGCATTTACTTATTGTCCTGTACCGCAGAATGCCATTAACATGTTTTGACCCACTTTTTAAAAAAAGTGCCGGAAATGGGAGTCTTTCAATCCCCAATTTTAGTTAAACCCTGTCCTGTACCACAGCATGCCCCTTAAATCAAATTTGACCCACAGATCACAAAGGGGCACTATGCTTTTTGTACAGTGAACTGTCATTTAGTTTTTTTTTTTGGGAAACCTAAATTTGTTTACAGAATTTTTTTAGGGAAGTTTATTTATTTTTTTACTTTATTATTTTTTGCTTTTTTTCAAGTGGGGTTAAATACAACTTACACCCCTCCCTGCATTTTTAAAGGTTTTTTTACACGTGAGATGTGTTTTTTTCTTTCCCGCACCCCCCATAAGAAATAAAAATGTTCCTAACTTTCCCCAAAACACTTCTTATTTGAAAGTTTTCCCTCCTGGCTTTGAGAGTGATTCACCCAAATCAATTAAAATGGTTTAAATTTTCCTCCAAATCCTTCTTCAGTGATTTAGGGCCAGACTCCCCTGGAGATCAAATGATGCGTCCCATAGTGCCCCCAGCCCCAAAAATTTTAAAGCCTCAAATTGTTGCAATTTGGTCCAGCCCTGGACCCCTTTTTGGGACACTACTTAACCTCACAGAAATCCCCTTTTTAAAATTTTCTGTTTTTTTAGAAAAATTTTTAAAGTCCCCGATTGCCCCAACCCGGTTTGAACCGTAACCCCGGGCACCCCAATCTGTTAAAACCGGAGGTCCAGCTGCCAGGGCCAGCCCTTACGGGGGGGCGGTGAGGCCAATACCCGTATTCATCTATTAACATGCGGGTTTCGCGGCCGGGGCCAAAAGTTTACTGTGGGTGCGGTGAGACCCCGGGCTGGCGTGCCCTCTTTTAAACTTTAAAAAAATGCCCTTATGACGCCAGAACAAAAAAACAGTCGTGCAAAGCTGAGTGCGGAAGGGGAAGTTTTAGGTAAACCTCCACCTTTCCCTCAGTAACAGTCAAGGACCTGGGAAAGGTTTTCCCCCCCGGGTGAGGGGCAGCCCAAAATTGAGCTTAAATTGGGAAAATTGCTGGTGGTTGCGCCCTGTTCCCCCCAGGGACCCTTTTTTTTGGGCATTTTTTTCCCTCGTTTTACTCTAAGTGATGGTGGAAATGGTCTCTTTTCTTTGTTCTCTGTCCGTGCTCCAAAACCCCAGTCCCTAAATAAAACATTCTGGTCAAGTTTCCCTGTACCCCCCTTTTGTAAAATTAAAAGGGAATTTTTTGCCCCAGCTTTTTTGTACATGCAAGTTTTTTAGTAGTTTTTTCTAGAAAAAAAAATTTTTTTAAAAAAAGTGGAATCCCCCCAGGGTCTTTGTTTTTTCTTGTTTTTAAAAAATTTTTTTTAAATGGGTTGTTCAATAAAGGGATTGCTTTTTTGGTTAAGACCCTTAAAAAACAAGTCATTTTGAAAAATTTTGTCCCCCATTAAAAAGTGCCCTCCTATTCCTGTTTTGACAGCCCCATCAACCTTAAACCCTTTTGGACAATTTTTAAAAGAACAAATGTTTTTAGCAACCACTTTTTTTTTACAATAGGACCTGTGGGTTTTGCTGCATTTCAAACAAAAACCCCCCCAAAAATTTCCCAAAAACAAAACCCCTTGAAAACCTTTTACAATTGGGAATAAAAAAATTTTCCTTTAGAAACAACATTTTTTTTTATTTTTGGGAAACCCCTGTATTTAATTGCTGTTTTCCCAAAGAAACATGCCCGAAAAAAAATTAAAAAAATGACTTCTAACCAATTTAAAAAATTTGTGGGGGGAAAAAACCCCATTTAAAAAAAAAGCCACATTTATGTTCCAAAGGCCCTGATTAAAGTTTTATCTCACAGCACCATACCACAAAAAATTATAAAAATGACTTCTCAGCCATGTTAAAAATTGGTGAGGAAACCCATGCCCCCCAAAACCCTTTTGACAATGCAAAAAATTCAAAAAGATGAAGTGAGTAAAGGGAATGGGTTTTGTCTTTTAAAACCCCTTGCTGTCTTTTACAGTCTCCTCACAGAAAAACCAGCAAAATGAACTGTTGGGAACTGAGAATAAAAAAATTGCGGGTAAGAAATGATCAAATTTAAAAAAAAATTTTCCCAAAAGGGCCATTTTTCGGTTTTTAAAAAAAGGGAAAGTGAATAGACCGGGGGAAATAATTTGGTTTACTTCGGGCAATTGCGGCCCCAACATCAGAGATCCATGCCTGATTTATCTTGATGAAAGTCCAAAAAAGAATACATTTTTATGTGGGAGGGCCGGGTTTGGTTTTTTGTGATGACTCCTCCGGGTGTGCCCGAAGGGCCGCTCAGATATGACCTGGGTGCTGGGCAGGACAACACCCCCTATGGGGGGGCCCCGGGGAGGGTCGGGCCTTTTATCCCTTTGGATCCCCCAAAATCGATTTGGGGCCGGGAAAAACAAATAAAAACCCCGGTGTTGATAAAGAGATAGTCTGCACCAGTCTTAAGGGGCTCTGTGTGTTTATGTTTGGGCCCCCATTGCTTTGGTTGGGAGGTTTGGTAAATAAAATTGCCAGAGGTACCCAAATTTGGCTTCTGCCACCTTGCCTGTGCTTTCCCCTACCCGGGTACTTCCCCTTTCATGCTTTTTCACGTCGCTGACGGGCGTTCCACCCTGACATTTGAAGACGTGAAGCAGAAAAAAAAAAGTTCTCAGTTTACAAATCAGCAAGGTCCCATTTCCCGATTTTTCTCTCTATTTTGGGGTGTGTGGAAGGAAAGTGCTGAGTTTGATTTTGTACCGGGGATCCAGGAGGGGGGTTGGGCCCCCCGTTTCTTTTGTTTATTTTGAAAGGGGCCCTTTTGCGGGAAACATTTTTGGAAGGGAAAAGGAGCAAACCAAGCTCTCTTTTAGAGATGGAGCCTTGATTTCCCAAGCCTCTGGGGCGAAGGGGGGACTAGCAAAATGATCTTCCCCATCTTGCCCTCCCCCCCTCAAATTCCCCGGGCCCAAACCCCTTTCCAAGGGAGGGGGGTCGGTAACGTCGGGGTCCAGAATACCTCATCCCCCTCCGCTTTCCCCCGGCACGCTTTAACACCCCTCCCTGACTTGCCCCGGGTTTATGCACCCTGAGATTGGGGGCGCCCCCTTTTACTAGCCCCCGGACCCCGAAACCCTGTTTAAAGAAGGCCCATAAAATTGAGGGAAAATGTCAGGCCTTTTGGGTTCGACGGGGGGAAAGGCTTCCCTTTCCCATCCCGTGGGCCGTCCCTCCCCCGGGGCCCCTGGCGGGACCTGATGTTTTGGGTTTTCCAACGTTTGTTCCAGAACTAAGATCACCACAATGCTCATGCGACAAAGGGCCCCTTTTTCCCCAAATGACCATTTTGGGGCTTTTTCAAAACTGGCCCCAAAGGGGAAAGGGGCCCGAGGGCTTTCACCTGCCCCACTCTCAGTGGGTCAAACCCCCCGTGCTGTTTAGGAACTTTTGTCACTTTGTACTGCGTAAAAGGCATTTCGCTGCCCGCCCAATCGTTGGGGGGGGCATGGGGGAAGGGGGGAAATTCCCGCGTGTTTTCCATTAAAAAATGAGGCGGTTGGGCGGGGAGGGGCCCAGTGACGCTGCAAACGCAGGCCCCGGGTACGAAAACAGGGTCGAACGGCGGAACGGCAAACCAGACCTCGACCTTCCCCAGGCAGGCAGTCCTAACCCGGGTACGCTTTAGAAATTTCTGGACAAGAGGGTTTAAGGGCGGCCAGCAAAAAAAAAAAATTTCGACCCTTTTCCCCACCCTTTACCTTGCCTGGTTCAAGGTTCTTGTCACCCAGACAGTTTCTCCGGGCTCGTTCCGGAAGCCGTCCAAGCTCCTGATGGGTGGGACGGTTCCCAAGGGCAGATTTTTTTCAAACGGCCCGGTTTCCCCGGGCACGTGATGCCACCCGAGGAAACCTTGGGGAGGTGTCACAGAGAAAATTTGCGGCCTTGGCCCCCGCTTAAATAGTCCCTGGTCCCGGGGGTAGATGGAATTTTCCCGGGCCCCAGGGTGCAGACAACGCGCTTGAAATTTTAGAGGGCACTGGGTGGCCCGGGAAGGGGCGGGGTTTTTTTGGGAAAGAAAATGCCTTTCTCGGATCTGGTATTGGGGGCAGGCAAGGTTTAAAGAAGTTGGGAGAACCCATCTTTTCCACCAACGGAAAGGTAACATTTTCCCAAAGGGCCAAAAGGGGCCGGCAATGCCGACATTCGGGTTTTGGCTTTGGGATGGTTTGGGTTTTAAAATGGGTTTTTTCTGATCCCAAACCCAAAGGGCAGAAGGGTGGGTGTTAGATGGCCCCTGTACGGCGTGCAGGTATTCCCAAAATGGGGAAGGAGGGGGGGTAGGTTTTGGGGCTCTGGTTGTGATGGGCTCGGGCGACGGTGGAGGGGTAAAGGGGGAGGCGATCCCGGCATGACTCTGAGATATGGGGAGCTGAGGAAAGCTTGTGGTGGCCCGGGGGAGGAGGAGGGGGAGACAGAGTGTGTTTTCAGTGGTTGGAAGCCCCCCGGGGTCGGTCTGGCCTTTTTTTTTGGGCCCAAAAGGGTTTACTCCCCCTTTTAACTCATGCATTGTGCAAAAAGATAGACATGTTGGTGGTAGTTAAACCCTAAGATTCTTGCCTCTTTCGTATGGTTTTCGGCAAAAAAGGGGGAATTTTGACATCGCTGGGGTAACAGGGGGCTTTCTCAAAGAAGGGCCCCGGTTGAGACGGCCCCGGACCCTTTTGACGGGGTTAAAGCGGGAGGGGGTTTGCGCTGAAAGTGGGGTGGCGGAATAAAGCAGGGGGGGACTTTTGCGACCCCCCCTCTCCCCCTTTTGAGGCGGGGGGAAAAGAAATTTACACTTTTCCCCCTCGTCTTTCCCCTTCGTCCAAGAGAAGGGGCTCGCAAGCAAATTTTCCCCCCGGCCCCCCAAAAAAACCACGATGGAACCGCAATGTCGTCATTTTTCATCATTTTATCAAACAGGTTTATTGGTGTCCTTTAAATTTGTGCATCCCGAAGTGCGGGCTACAAGCAAAAGGGAAGGGAAGGCGTTGCCCCACCGCCCGGGATTTTTGCCAATTGACCGGGTTCCTTCTCCTCCTCGATGGCAGCAGTAACTGGGGCGTTTTAAGCGCAAAAAAATCCTCTTTTTGGTCTTGGTCTTTTTGGGCATGCCTTTTGACCCCCAAACCCCATTTTTGTCATCAAAGAGGTCAACAAAAAATGGATAAACCACAGTGGTGGGTACACGAGGGTTTACATTTGGGGGGCCCCTTCCCCTTCATGTTGGACTGATGCTGAGATGCGATGCGACCAAATTTTTTTGGGCCCTGACCCGGGGGGAAGAAAGGGGGTAAGACTGTGGATGCAGGTTCCCTTAACCACGAAGAAACCCGTTGGCGAAAGCTGGGGTTTTTTTTACTAGATTCACAGGGCCCTGAAACCCAAACGAGACCGGCCTGACGGTCCCGGGAATGACGATCCCGGGCATGCGTGTTTTTTCGCCAAACACTTTGGAAAAGGAAACACCCTTTTCTCGTTCCTTACCTCCATGTCCTTCCCCCCTCTTTTGGTTTGTTACCACCTGAATTTCGCTCCATGTTCCCGAAAGTTAAAAAAAATTTTAGAAGGTATGGGAAAACTTTTGGAAAGTTCCCCTTTTTAAAAGATGGGAAATCACAGCTTTTAACAAATACCTCAAATCAAAAAAAAAATTGCTTTTATTTAAATTTAAGGGCAAATGCCTTAACAACAAAACTGGATGGGCAAAATGAAAAAACCCTATCTGAAATTTTATACGGAAAAAAAAACGGTTTTTTTTTGCACCTAACAAATAGACCTGCGGGGCGACAAAAATTTCTGTATTGAAATTTAAGTGGAAAAGGGGCCCTTATCAACCCAAACTGGACTGGGCAAAAGTGAAAAAAAACCAATCAGAAATGTAAAAAAAAAAAAAAAAAAAACGGATAAAAAACCGGGATTTTTTGCACCCAAAAATGACCTGCGGTGACGACAAAAATTTCTGTATTGAAAATTTTAAATGCAAGGTGCCGCTAAACAAAAAAGCTGGACTGACCAAAAAATGAAAAAAAAGTATCTGAAATTATACGAAAAATAAAAAGGGATTTTTTGCACCTAAAAATAAAACCTTCGGTGAAAAACAAAATTGCTGTATTAAATTTAAGGCATGGTGGGCCCCTTCAACAAAGCTGGACTGCGCCAAAAATTAAAAAAACACTATCTGAAAAAGTATACAGATTAAAAAAAAGTGGAGTTTTGCAACCCAAACAAATTTTGCCTGCGTTACTGGAAAAGGGTTGGGAACCTTTAAAAATTTGTTCAGGTAACCCTAAAATGCAAGTAATAATTTTTACGGAAATTTTTAATAAAAAGCCCTTGCAATGAATGTCTAAACTCAGGGCCCCGGCTGCCTTTATTTTACTTTCCCTTTTTTGAGGTGTTTTTGTTCGCCCCCCCCCCCCCCCCCCTCCCTCTTGACTTTTCAGGGCTAGATGCTCCTTTTCAATTTTCAGCATAACTACATTAAAAACTGAAATCTCTAATTACCTAAGTTCTAAAAGTTCACCAAACTAAAAAGGGATAGCTGTCTCTGTGAACAATAAAAAAATTTTTGCTGAGCTGTTCGCGAGCCCGTTTGCTGAGCTGTTTGGACAGAGGCAGAGCACACGTCCCACTCCTATGAGACGCTGACACAAACTGAAGCAGAACAGGAAGGGCTGTTCTATGTAAAACGAGGTCATGTGATTTTTCCAGCCAATCGCAACCATACACATCCCAGTCATGACGTCGCACACACAGCTCACCCTGCTCTTTTCTCTAAGCTGATTTGCTGGCTGCCAAAATGACAGGAAGCGCCGAAAATGGCGCGATATTAATAGATTATGCGCAGATTTTAACCTAAATTATCGCGTGATCGAAAAATTCCGATCAACATAAAAACCATGACGATTTCAACTTTGTCGATAATAATCGCTCAACGCTATACAGGGGGCATTTTTATAACTACCTGCAGGAGTCATGTATATAATAAGCTACATCAGCCATATATGTAATAAGCTACAGGGGGGCATGCATGTATAATTACTACAGGTGTCATGTACAGTATATGAGAAGCTACAGTTGGTAAATATGTGAGTAGCTACAGTGGGCATGTATATAATTAACTACAGGGGGCATATATATAATTACCTACAGGGGGCATGTATATAACTACCTACAAGGGGTACTGTATGTATATAACTATTACAGGGGGTATGTCTATGAGTAGCTACCTGGGACATGTATAGAATTACCTACAGAGGGCATGTAACTACAGAGTGCATGTATATAGACCTACTTAAAGGGATCCTGTCACATAGATTATGCCCCCCTTGATGAAGGCAGCACAAGCTAGTGTTAGACCTGTTGTTCCCAGCGCTGTGTCCCTTATTCTATAAGATGCGGTAGTTTTAGAGCATTTAATGCTCAAATCTTATTCATGGACAGGTGTTAGCCCTGCCCACCAAATGATAGCCCCACCCACTGACAGTTATTCACATGTTTCTACTTATTCAAAGTAATAGGTTTACCAGTTGAGGAGGGCGGGGCTAGCCAGGTGGGCAGGGTTTGACAAAAACTGACTCTTTGACTCTTTTCAGGTGAAAACTGCAGATCTGAGCATTAAATAAAACGAGAGCATCTTACAGAATAAGGGACACAGCGCTGGAAACAGCATGTCTGACACTACCTTGTTCTGTCCTCAGCCAGGAGGGCATAAACTATGTGACCGGTTCTCTTTAATGAGGCCCACAGAACTGATTATATATTTATATTATATACATATAATGCTGACCCACAGAGCTGACAATCAGTCTACAGCTATATAATATTGGTTACCCCATACTATACCCCTAAATAAATGATACAGTAAGCACTTTGAGTTTTTTTGTGCGTGTGATTCTAAACCTCCAACCCCATCAATAACCCCGTCTCCAATAGCACCACGACCAATAGTCCCGTCTACACTGGGCCGTGGAGAAATTGTCTTACATAAAACTGGTCCCTGGTGGAAAAAGGTTGGGGAACACTGGTCTATGGCACTGAAACGAGAAGGTTTGAATGTTGATTTTTGTTATTTATTTTTCTATTTAAGAACCTAACTGAGTGGCTGGGAAGTTGTTTTTTTTTATAAAAATACCTTGATATCAAGCTTTTATGTAAACATTTTAAGAAGATTTTTTTTTAATTTTCCATGTCCCAGTCTGCCAAAAATAAAAAAATCCTGCAAATATGCAATTTTACACACTAGTGAAAACTAAGCCTAATAATTCTCTGACACTTTGTATTCTATAGAGATGACGTTTTAGTGGTCTCTCCATTATCATCAAATAGGTAACACCTATGTATAGATAACACATATTCACACAGTTCATAAAAGGTGATAGTCACAGCTCCTCTTTTCGCACTCCCTGTACACTGACCTTTACACAGGTCACAAAGCATGTCTAGAACACTCTTCCATAGACGTCAATAAGTAAGCTCCTGTTCAAAGGTTCCTATGTTCATGTCACTGCTGTAAAGCATATTTCTAAATGCTGTTAATTCTAGAAATAGCTTAGGTAAGATAGCGGAAAACAGGAAATAAATCTACAATTAGAGAATAAAAGTAGATAAGAAGAAAATAATATTTTCAGTGTTTGGTCTTAATCCCTTACCGCCACAGACAGTTTTGACCTCACTGACAGAGCCCCATTTTTTAAAATCTGTCATGTTTCATTTTATGTGGGAATAACTTTTTGAAACTTTCACCTATCCATGTGGTTCAGAGATTGTTTTCTCGTGACACATTGTGCATTAGGTTAGTAAGAAATTTTGGTCCAAACAATCCTTGTTTATTTGTGAAAAATATCAAAATGTCGGGAACATTTGGAAAAATGTACTTAGTCCACAGAAAATAGTTTATAACTAGCATCTACCATATGTCTACTATAGATTGGCATCATTTTTTAAATTTCTTTTTCTTTTTTTACAACATTTAAGGGCTCAGAAATTTAGTAGTAATTTTTCCAATTTTCAAAAAAATGTGCAACATTGATTTATTTAGGGACCAATCCAGGCCTGATGTGGCTTTGAGGGGCCAGTATGTTAGATACCCCATAAATTACTCCATATAAGTAACCACATACCTTCAAGTATTTAAAACAGCATTAAGGAAGTTTTTTAACCCATTAGGTGTTTCACAGAAATCAAAACAAAGTGGAGGTGCAATTTAAAAATTTAACTTTTTTGTAGATTTTCAATTTTTATCCATTATTCACTGGAACACGTTAGAAATGCAACTCAACATCTATTCCCCCAATTCTGTTGTTTTTAGAGATATCCCATATTTGGCACTAGTGCGCTATTTGACTCAACCACAAGCCTCAGAATAGGAGCAGCACCCACTGGACTTTGGGGTCTCATTTTCATTATGATTTTCTCTAGGCCCCATTACAGGTTTGCGGACACACTATGGAGCTAAAACATAATAGGCACCCCTAGAAAGACCCCATATTGGAAACTATACCCCTTAAGGAACATATCCAGGGCTGTTGCACAAACTTTTGTAGTGTTAGACTGTGAAAATGAAAATTTATTTTTTTCAATAATCTGCAAATTTAGCTTAAAATGTTTAATTTATACAAGGAATCCTGGAAAAAAAGCACCCCAAAATTTGTTACACAATTTCTTTCAAGTTCAGCAATACTATATATGTGGGTGCAAACTGCTGTTTGGATGCATGGCAGGGCATAAAAGGGAGGGAGCACTATTTGGCTTTTAGAACACAGATTTTGGTGGTTGCCATGTCTCATTTGGAAAGCCCCCAAAGTATTATAAATAGTGTTGAGCGATTATTATCGAAAAAGTTGAAAATCGGCACAGTTTTTATGTTGATCGAAATTTTTAGATCATGCGATATTTTTAGGTTAAAATCTGTGCAACATCTATTAAAAATCGCGCCATTTTCGGCGTTTCCTGTCATTTTGGCGGCCAGCAAATCAGCTTACAGATTATGATGGGTGAGAGGGTGTGTGCGACGTCATGACTGGGAAGTGTAGGGTTTGCGATTGGCGGGAAAAAAATCACATGACCTCGTTTTACATAGAACAGCCCTTCCTGTTCATGATCAGGTCTCTCAGCGTCTCATAGCATAGGACGTGCGCTCTGCCTGTGTCCAACCAGCTCAGCGAAATTATTCTATTTCTTTACAGAGAAAGCTCTACTGTTAGCTGTGATCCTTAAACTTAGTTAGATCAGAGTTTGGGAAAGATTTTATGTAGTGAGGTAGAGAATTTTAAAGGAGCTTCTACCTCTGTATAGTCAGGAGGGGAGCGGGGGGGGGGGGGGCCGCGGTTGCGAACAGAGACAAGTCTATAAAGAATACTGGATAAGTTCACCAAGACTTAGTGTAGACATTGCACCTGCAATAGCTTTATTATTAACAGTTTTCTATTGAAATATTTCCTGGATATTTTAGCAGCCTGAATTATATTAGGGATAACATCTTTTCTAGTAACTGCAGGTCTCTTTGTTAGGTGCAAAACTCCACTTTTATTATCAGTATACATTTCAGATAGGGTGTTCTTTTTCAATTTTGCCCATTCCAGCTTTGTTGATATAGCCACCTTGCATTTAAATTAGAATCCAGCAATTTTGTAGTCAGCACAGGTTTATAGGTGCCAAAAATACCTTTTATTATCCGAATACATTACAGATACGTGTTTTTTGCACTTTTGCCCAGTCCAGATTTGTTGATAGAGCCACCTTGCAGTTAAATTTGAATCCAGCAATTTTTTTAGTCACCACAGGTGAATTGAAAGGTGCTAAAAATACCTTTTATTATCCGAATACATTACAGATACGTGTTTTTTCACTTTTGCGCACACAGCTTTGTTATTGAGGCACCTTGCACTTAAATTGAATACAGCAATTTTGTAGTCACCACAGGTGAATTGAAAGGTGCCAAAAATACCTTTTATTATCCGAATACATTTACAGATACGTGTTTTTTCACTTGGGCAGCTACAGCTTTGTTATTGAGGCACCTTGCACTTAATGTGAATACAGCAATTTTGTATCACACAGGAATTAAAAGGTGCAAAAATACTTTTATTATCCGAATACATTTCAGATACGTGTTATTCACTTTGCGCACCAGCTTTGTTATAGAGCACTTTGCATTAAAAACCTTTTTTTTTTTTTTTTTTTTTTTTTTTTTTTTTTTTTTTTTTTTTTTTTTTTTTTTTTTTTTTTTTTTTTTTTTTTTTTTTTTTTTTTTTTTCCATACCTTCTCAAATTTTTATATTTTCTGAACATGGAGCGAAATTCAGGTGGTAAGCGAAAAAAGAGGGGGGTAGGACATGGAGGTAGGGTACGAGGAAAAGGTGTCCTTCCGGCTGGCGACAACACGTTTCCCAGGGTTTTCGTCTTTTGCAGGCCCGCAGGCTGTCATCGCGGGGTCAGGGCCCTGTGAATTCAGTAACAAAGGGCGTCGCCAATCTGTCCTTCAGTGGTTATGCAACCTGATCCAGCAGTCTTCCCTCCTTGTCCTCCCAGTAGGGCCCAAAAAATGTCATATAGCATCAGTCCAACATGAAGCAGCCAAATGTCAATGTTACCCCCCCACTGTGGATAATCCTTTTTTCTGAAGACCTCTTTGGACAAAATGCGGTTGGGGTAGAAGGCATTTTAAAAAGGATAAAGGGGCCAAAGAGGAAAATTTTTGTCTGCTCGACGCCCATTTTACGATCCCATCAGAGGAGGAAAAGGAAGCCGGTCAATCAGCAAAATCCCGGGCGGTCGGCAAACCCCTTCCCTCCTTTTGTTTGGTAGCCCGCAACCCTGGGCAGAATTCAGGACGAGAAGTCACCTGTGTTGTGTGATGATGACGACTTGCGGATCAAGTGGTCTTTTGCAGAATTTTTTGGAGCACTTCATCACTGGTAAGGAGGAAAGACGATGGGGTAGTTCAGTAGGGTTCCCCCCAAAAAGGGAGGGGGGACGGGCGAGAAGTACTGATATGATTCCCCCAGCCACGGTAAGCGCAAACCCGTCCTGCTTATCGCCGTCAAAAAGGTCCCCGGACTTCAAGCCCGGGCCCCTTTTTTGAGCAAGCCTCTGATTCACCAGCGAGTCATATGCCGCCTTTTTCCGTAAATGCTAAGAGAGGCAAAGCTTAGGTGGTTAAACCCCCACCCAAAATGCTAGTCACATGCAGGAATGCATGAGTTGAAATGGAGGCAACACTTTGGGAAAAAAAAAGGCCCCCACGGACGCCGGGCCTCCAACCACTGTCATACCCTTGTTCCGCCTCTCCTCCTTCCCCCACCACCAAGCGTTCTCGCTCCCAGTCTCTCAGGTCTGTCAGGGATCGCCTCCGCTTCGCCTCCACCGTCGCCCCGGTTCCACCGCCCACCAGAGAACCATCCTACCCCTTTCCCCCCGCCGTTTTGACCCCCATGGTTTTCAGCGGGCCCGTCTAGCAGCCAGCCTTCGTCTTCCAGGTTTGGGAGCAGAAGAAAAAACTTTAACCCAAACCATCCAAAGCCAAATGCCTGTGTCGGCATTGCCAGGTTTTGGGTTGGAAATGTTGCCTTTCCCTTCTGGTGGAAAAAAAGATGGGTTTCCGCCAGTCGGGCCCTTGCCCGCCCCCAATACCCCATGCCGAGCAGGCATTTCTTTGCCCGAAAAAACCGTCCCCGCCCTGGCCCGCTAATGTATCTAAAATTTAAAAGGGTTGTCTGCATTTTGTGCCGGAAAAGTCCCTCTGACCAACCCACACATGGACTATTTAAAAAAACGACCCAAAGGCCGCTTTATCTGACGTCACGGGTGAAAGCTGGGTGGATGTCTTGGGGGGACGGGGGCTTAGGCTCGGCGCACGCTCTTCAAAAAACCGCAGGGTGGTGCAGGGTCTTTCCCCCAAGGTCCTTGGGGGCATCACGTGCCCAGAGAATCCGGGCCGTGTTGTTTAAATTTGTTTTGGAGACCGTTCACACCAGGTCAGGGTTGGGGACGGCTCTCCGAAACGGACCAAGCGCTGGTGGGTTCCAGTGTGGATAACGGGCGAATCTGTGGCCCCCTTAAGATCGGTGGTGGAGCACACCCCCTTGCCTGGCACATGTCAGAACCTTTTGTCCAGAAATTTCAAAAGAGCTACCGGGTCGGGACTGCCTGCTGGGAAGGCTCGAAGTCTAAGTTCGCATTCGCCGTTCGCACCCTGCTTCTTCCCGTGGTGCGTTCGCTTTTAGTCGGCCCCCCTTTCCCCCCCCCGTCTCATTTTTGAGTGGCAACCGCTGGAAATTCCACCCTCCCCATGCTCCCAGCGATGGTGGCAGCGCGAGTGCCATTACGCAGTACAAAGTGACCATGGCCTGACAAGCAGTGGTGCGGACCTCGGGGTGTTGAGCCAGAGGTGGGGAAGGCGGTGAAAGGCTTGCACCATCCCTTTCCAGTTTGAAAAAGCCACAAAATGGTCGTGCCGGACAATGCCCCTTTTCAGGATGAGCATTGTGGTGTCTTGTTTGGAAAGATGTTTTGGGCATCTGAAAAAAAAGGTCCCGCCCGGACGGAGGAGGGGGGAGGGACAGATGCGGAATGGGCCTTTCTTCCGTGAATCCACAATGCCCGACAGTTTCCAATTTCATCGGTCTTCATTAGGCAGTGGTTCGGGGTCGGGCTAGTGCAAGGCGGCGCCCCCAGATCTCAGGGTGATATCTGAGGCAAATCAGGGATGTGTTTTAAGTGTGCCGGGGGAAGTGGAGGACGTCCCTGCCTTGGAAAGATGTTAGCACGAAATTTTAGGTGGGGAGGAAGTTGAGGGGAAAATCAGTTGGGCTAGTCCAATGACCCAGAGGCTTGGGAAATAAGGGTCCCTCTTCACATGAGTGTTGGTGCTCCATTTCCCCAAATGATCTCGCAATTTAAAGGGAACAAATGAACAACAGTTATGGGTGGCCCCCCTCCTGGATCCCCAAACAAAAAAAAAACTCGCAACCTTTCCCTTCCCCCCACCCAAATAGAGAAAAAAAATGCAGGAAATGGAGCCCTTGCTGATTGATCAACTGGGACATCTGTTGCGTCTGTTTTCACGTCCCCAAATGTCACGGAGGGAAAACAACATCAGCAAACGTGCAGCGGGAGAGTCCCAAAGTAGCCGTGGGCGGCAGCAGGGGGAAAAGGTGACAGGAAGCCTAATGGGTGACCTCTGGCAATCTTTTTTTTTACCCCTCACCAAGCATGCAATGAAAGGGCACCCCATCCCCAACACACAGAGGACCAGTTTAAAGATCAGGGTTCCCAGGGGACTATTGGGTTTTCAACCCCGATGTTTTGTATTTTGTTCCGGACCCAAAAAAGGACTTCTGGGTAAAAAAAATTTGGACGAAGGGCCCCGAGCTGCTCCCACGCCATAGAGGTGTTGCCCTTTCCCCCAGAAGCCAGCGCATATTTAGCGGCCCTTTCAGAAAAGTGGAGGAGTCTTTTCGGGAAAAACGCACCCCGGTTTTACAAAATAATGTGGTTGTTTTGACTTTCTTCAAGATGAATCGGGATGGATCTTGATGATGTTGGGGCCCCCAAAATTCCCGAGGCACCGATTATTTGCCGGTCTATTCCACATTCCTCTTCAAACAAAAATTGGTCTTTGAAAATTTTTTTTTAAAAAGTTTAATTTCTTACTCCCAATTTTTATTTCTTTTTCCCAACATTTAAATTTTGGGGTTTTTTGTTTGTGGGGAGACTTTTAAAAGACAGCAAGGTTTCAGGGACAACACCGCTTTTCCATTTACTCACTTTTTTAGAATTTAAATCGCTTTTTGTAAAATGGTTTTGAGGTCATGTTGCTGTGAGATACAGCTATAATTTTGGTCCTTTGGAACAGAAATGTGGCTTCTAAGTGGCATTTCTCCCTCACAATTTTTAACAGTGGCTGAGAAGTCATTTTTATAATTTTTTGGGTCATGCTGCTTTGAAATGCAGCAATACTACAGGTCCTATTATAAAAAAATGTTGTTTCTAACAGACATTTGTTCTTCACAATTGTCCAAAGTGGCACAACGGTCATGCTTTGAATTTTTGGGGGCATTTTGCTGTGACATGCAGCTATACTACAGGTCCTATTATAAAAAAAATTTGTTTCTAACAGACATTTGTTCTTCAAAATTGTCAAAAGTGGCTCAAGGGTGAGGTGCTGTCAGAAACAGGAATATGGTAGGGACACTGTTAATGGACACATATTGCAAAATGACTTGTTTTTGCAAGATCTTTAACATAGCTATCAATCCCTGTAGTGAGTCAACCCATTTAATACAATTAAAAAAGAGAAACAAAAACATGGTGGGATTCCATCCTATTTAAAAATGTGTTTTCTAGAATTAAAATACTAAAAAACTTGCATGTACAAAATAGCTGTTAAAAAAATTCCTCTGAATTGTACAAGGGAGGTACAGGAAAACTTGACCAGATGTAGGTTATTCAGAGGACATGGAGTATGGAGCACGGACAGAGAACAAAGTACAGAGACAATTTCCTCCAGCACGTTGAGTAAAATGAGAAAAAGAATGCCAAGAAAAAGGGCACCTGGGTGGAACAGGAGCGTTAACCACCAGTATTTCCAAGTGAAGCTCAATTGGTCCGCACTCATACGGAGGGGCAAGCGCTACCCAGGACAGGTATAGTCAATGTCCAGTGAAACTAAAATGGTGGTTGAAAGACTCCTTTTTCCGGCACTTTTTAATCTGGGGTCATGCAGGTTTGGGGCTCATGCTGTGGCCCAGGACAGGTATAGTCAATGTCCAGTGAAACTAAAATGGTGGTTGAAAGACTCCTTTTCCCGGCACTTTTTAATTTGGGGGTCAGACAGGTTTAATGGTCATACTGCGGTCCAGGACAGGTATAGTCAATGTCCAGTGAAACTAAAATGGTGGTTGAAAGACTCTTTTTTTCCGGCACTTTTTAATCTGGGGTCATGCAGGTTTGGGGCTCATGCTGTGGCCCAGGACAGGTATAGTCAATGTCCAGTGAAATAAATGGTGGTTGAAGACCCCTTTTCCGGCACTTTTTAATCTGGGGTCAGCAGGTTTGGGGCTCATGCTGTGGCCCAGGACACGTATAGTCAATGTCCAGTTCAACTAAAATGGTGGTTGAAAGACTCCTTTTTCCGGCACTTTTTAAATATGGGGGTCATGCTGGTTTGGGCTCATGCTGCATTCCAGGACAGGGATATTCAATGTCCTCACTAAAACTGAACTTCTAGTCATCCCACCATCTACTAACAGACCTTACCCTGCCCTTTCTGTCTCAGTGTGTGGCACCACCATAACTTCTAGGCAGCAGGCCCGCTGTCTTGGGGTTATACTAGATTCCGATCTGTCTTTCATCCCCTATATCCGATCCCTTGCCCGCTCCTGTCACCTGCACCTCAAGAACATCTCCAGAATCCGTCCGTTTCTCACTGTGGAAACAACTCAAACTCTCATTGTTGCTCTTATTCATTCTCGTCTCAACTACTGTAACTCCTTGCTTATCGGTCTCCCTCTGTGCAAACTCTCCCCTCTCCAGTCTGTCCTGAATGCAGCAGCCAGGCTTGTCTTTCTTTCCAGCCGCTATACTGATTTCTCTACCCTGTGTCAGTCACTGCACTGGTTGCCTATCCAGTACAGGATACAACATAAACTCATCACTCTCATTCATAAAGCTCTCCACAACGCTGCTCCTCCCTACATCTCCTCCCTCATCTCTGTCTACCACCCTACCCGCTCTCTCCGCTCTGCTGATGATATCAGGTTACACTCATCAATCATCCGAACCTCCCATGCCCGTCTCCAAGACTTCACACGTGCGGCACCAGTTCTCTGGAACATGCTACCGCAGGCGATCAGGCACACTCAGAACTCTCATAGCTTTAAAAGGGCCCTGAGAATATATCTTCTCACTCTGGCCTTCCAAAATCCCTAATGCTAACACACCCCCCCCCCTCTCCCCACACTCCCTAGCGCGCTCATCTCATTTTCGGCACTTAACTGTATATAGATGTATTTAGAGGGAGGCAGGTTCATCCGAATTCTATGTAAAACAACCCCATATTTATGTCACATGGCTGGACCATTGTAAATCTAGCACTTCTTGCCCTTCGTCTCTCCCGTACACCCTAATAGATTGTAAGCTCTTGTGAACAGGGCCCTCACACCTTGTGTCTCATCTGTAAGTACTTTTAATGTGTAATGTCTGTACGTTTACCCTCCAAATTGTAAAGTGCTGCGGAATATGTTGAAGCTATATAAATAAAGATTATTATTATTGTTATTATTATTATTATTATGTCCAGTTCAAGTAAAATGATGGTTCAAATCATACTGCCTTCTGGCACTTATTAATCTGTGGGTCATGCAGGTTTAAGGGTCATGCTGTGGTGCAAGACAGGGATAGTGAATGGTCTGTGATTTTTTTTCTGTGGCTTTTATAACCTAAGTGTGTTGCCTAAGATGTAGCACGTATCCATTTGACTGTTGTGGATGTTAATTCCAGCTTCTCCAGCCCTGTTTGGGTGTAAGAATGAAGGTGTTGTTGCTCTCCCATAGACTTTAATGGTCATCGATCATAATCTACCATCGACCATCGAACATCTTGTCGATGATGGTCGACTATCGACCATCGATCGATGTCGATGGCCAACGTAATCGCTCAACACTAATTATAACTGAGAAATAACCTGGTTAAAATTTTACTTTTAATATTTATTACTAAAATAAGACTACCCGTCTCTTCTCCTAGTTCCAAATCATATAGATAACAGCAATAAATGACAACATGTAGGCATCAAACAGCAAAAGACCATGGAGTTATTTAAAAAAAAAACAATACTCCTTAAAATATCTTGTAGGTTGTTTACTCAAGGCACCATTCAACTAACGGTTCATCAGGGGAAAAATAGAGAGTTAAATGCTGTGTATAGCCATCACAAAAGTCTAATGCGTAAAAAAAGTGGTGACCAGTATGCACTGAGCAGCTGTATAATGTCACCAATGGCTGTATTTTCCAACTTAATCCCTCCAGAACTGCCTATTAGGATGTATCCTCATATATACCTGTCTCAGCACGTTAGTCACTAACACGTCCCGGAAATAGCCAAACCGGAAGTGACGTACAACCAGCTGGAATGCAAACTGGAAGTGATGTTCAACCAGTTTGCCCACAAACCAGAAGTGATGTTCAATCAGTTAGAATGCAAACCGGAAGTGACATTAAATCAGCTGGGCTGCAAAACAGGAGTAATGTTTAACCCGTTGGAACCCAAACCAGAAGTGACATTAAATCCATTAGAATGCATACATGCATTTCATTGGTACAGTTACTAGACATGCACAGGAAACAGGAATAAAAACAGAGCACAATAAAGCATAGTCAACTGGTAAATATGAGACAAAAAACTCAAAACTATACATAATATTTGTAACGGGTTGCGCCGCGGTCCGTGGTTCGGACCGCGGTCGCACCCGCGTTCCCCGCGGCGGGTCCCCGGCGGGGACGGGGGGCCCCGCGGACCACACTGCCGGTCGTGGCGCCACCCGTCCCATCCACTCACCTGGCCTTGCTCCCTTCCGGTCCTCGTCCCCTGCCGGCCGGAATGCGCGTGCGCGTTCACGCACATTTAAAGGGCCAGTGCGCCGGTAATTGGGTAATTGCCGGGCGCTGTCCCCATATAAGTATTGCACCCACGTCACTTCCCTGCTGGATCTCTGGTGCCTCGTGCCTTAGCTAAAGCCGTCCCTAAGTGTGTTCTCGCCCTACCGTGTACCCGACCTCGTGCTACGTTCTCCCGACTACAAACCTCTGCCGCCTGCCCTGACCTTCCTGCCTGTCCACGACCACGAACCTTTGCCGCCTGCCCTGACCTTCTGCCTGCCCACGACTATGATTCCCGGACTACGATTCTGTACCTCGCTGCACCTCGGCCGCCACCGCAAGCAAGTCACGTCAGGGGGGACGACCTGGTAGCCTCACGCCGCAGCAAGTCCATCCCGCTTTGCGGCGGGCTCTGGTGAAAACCGGGGGCTACTTAGATTCCGTTCCCTGGCGTGGCTTAGCTATCATCGCTTGCGGTGGTCCGGCAGATCCACTACCCAGCCGCCACAATATTTTTATAAATACACACCCATGAACAATCTAGTAAGTACAAAAGATAAATAAAAATAAGTGTCAAAACAAACAAATATAACAGTCATATTAATCAAAATGTCCCTGGTAGGATTTATAGAATTATTAAAGACTCGATATGGACAGCATGGTATTTATGTCAGATAAAGCACAAAAAAAGTCAATCTCTCATAAAGGCCATCTGGATAAACTGATCTTCGATGATAGATCCATTGGGCCTCCTTTTGTTAAAAACGCTTGTCAAATTCTCCTCGACAATGAGATGGATGCACAAAGATAGTCAAGAAGAGAAAATATAGACTATAGAAGGAACATCAATACTCAATCAAATTCTGATTTAGTCTCTTTTGTATCTGGAGCCTCAGTCTGTCCCTTCAAAGCTCCAGTACCCTTTTTTTAAAACAGAAAGGGTCTTCCTACCATCTATGAGAACAAGATCCTCTGCAGAGCAAGGACAAATAATAAATCGCACCACATGGGAATTGTCTTCTAGTGAGATATCTATTCTGTCGAGAGGTCTGCGTTTCATTCCGACGACAAATCTCAAATCTTTCTGATGGGTTAAAGTTTTTCATTTGTTTGCCTGAAAAATTAAGTGGAAAAAGTTTTTTTCAAAAAGGTAACAAACAAAAATGTAATGAATTGGGTATCACTGAGGAAGACCTAACTGAAGATTCTTACTGACTTGATGGTAGAAAATGAAGTTTCCAGAGATTAGGATCCATTTACCACATTTAAAAAGAGAAGAAATAGAATGCTCCCCAGAGGATGAAACATCAACAATTGATATATTCTTAAAAGTGGTTACCATGGAGATTGAAAAACTTGAAAAAATCCCCCCTATATAGGTCTAATCTTAATCATGAAGAAATATGAGCTCTTATTAACCTTGAAAGAGACAATAGTATAATTTTAAAACCTGCAGATAAAGGGGGGACTCTGGTGATTCAAAATCATATGCAATATAGAAACTTGGTTCTGAACATCCTCAATGACTCCTATAAAGTCCTCGAAAAAGATCCGACTGATATGTACAAAGAGGAGTTAACTACGATGCCGATAGATGCCCTAGGTAGTGAAGGATATCTAGAGAAGAATCTGAATTTCTCATTCCCACTGACCCTCAGATCCCCATGTTCTATGCCCTACCTAAAATCAATAAGGGCCTAGTCCCCTTAAAGGGGAGACCCATTGTGTCGAGTATTGGTCAGTGATGCAGAACGTGGGGATCTATGTGAATATTATTCTCTGGTCCTTTGTCATGAGGCTTCCTTCTTATACAAGATATACTATGGACCTCTTAGGAAAGATTGAAAATTTCATGGTTGAGTCTGAGTCACTACATATCTCTATAGATGTGGAGGAATTGAACATGATGTAGGTATGGAGGCTGTACAATATTTTTTGAACCAAAAAGGTACTCAGTTCACGGGTCATAACTTGTTTGTAAGCAAGTTACTCTTTATTGTATTAACATATAAATATTTCTTTTTGGGGGCGGGGGATTCTATCACCAGCTCAGGGGGACTGCGATGGGGGGTAGCTATGCTCCCACATACGCTAATATTATCCTGGGCTGGTGGGAGGATACATTGGTGTTTTCTGACCATAACAATATCTGGCTAACTAACATTTTATTTTGGGCTTGTTACATAACTGGTATCATGGTGGTATGGTCAGAAACCATAGAGTCCTTTAAGACTTTCTTGGCACATTTCAATACTAACTTAATGGGGCTACATTTTACCTATGAAATAGGGGGGAGTGTGCTCAATTCATTAATCAATTCCTTGGATGTCAACATATATAAAAAGTATGATGATTCTTTATGTTCAAGGATATTTAGAAAACCA
>JAODAL010042409.1:0-34855 GCA_025379985.1 Phyllomedusa bahiana | reverse complement strand
CAGTAGTGCCCCCTCTGTGGGCCGGGTTTAGAGAAAAATTTTTTTTGTAGCCGGTGGGTTTGGCCCCCCTTTTTTTTGCCAGGTAGATGCCCCCTTTGGGGGGCCAGGTGGGATCCCCCTTTGTTAGCCAGATAGGTCCCCCCTTTGTTCCCAAGGGGGGCCCCCCTTTGGTTTCCCGGGTTTAGCCCCCCCATTGTTTGCCGGGGTAGTGCCCCATTGTTACCCAAGTGGGTCCCCCCCTCTGTTGCCAGGTATTTGCCCCCCATTGTTTCCCAGGTAGTGCCCCCTTGTTCCCCAGGTAAAACCCCCCATTGTACCCGGTAGTCCCCCCCCTTATTGAAAGTCGGTAGTGCCCCTTGTTGCCGGTGGGCCCCCCCATGGTAGCCGGGGGTGGGCCCCCATTGTAGCCAGGTAGGGGCCCCCCCCCTTATTGTAGCCGGGTGAGGGGCCCCAAAAGTAAAAAAATTTAAAATAAAAAAAGTCATCCCCTCACCGGGGTTTCCTGCAGCCGGCCCGCCCCAGCGATCCCCTCAGGAAACAGGGGAGTGATTTGCAGCGCGCGTCATTCCCCCTTGCCCCGTTTGACCTGTATGTACGGCGCGCACAGGGCCGGACAAAACCGGGGGGGAGAAGGGGAGGGGGGCGTTTCCCCCCTTCCTGCACAGGGGACACGCACAGGGGGTGAGGGGGAGGCTGCGGCCGCGCACCCCCCTGGGGCGGCCCGGCGGGAAAGATTTTGGCGCCAGCGTTTACTCTTGCGCCCGGGGTTTAAATTTAAAAGGGACCCCCCGCCGCAGGGCGGCGGGGGGAAAAGGAATGCCAACCCCCCCGGGGGAGGGCGGGGGGGACCCAAATAGGGGGACCCCCCCGCCAAAAACGGGAGAGTTGGCATGTATGATTTATACATGTAATAATTTTTTTTATTCTATCTTTTTAAAATTCTTTTAAATGAAGTTTTTTGGGAAAAAAATTTGTACAGAAATTTTAATTTCCTCGTTTATAAAATAAAACAAATCAAAAAATTAAACTACTTTTTTAAACGGGCCTTTTATCATCAATTTGTCCCTTCTAGTGGGGGAAATGTAATTTTGTCCTAAGGTTTAAATACAATGGCCATTTCCTTTTGTTTTAAAGGTTTGTAGGGGCCTGCATGGTGGAGTACTAAGGCCGGCAAAAGGGGAGTACATACAGCTGTCGGGTGGGTATGTAGGGCCCTGTCATGGTGGAGTTTGTTTGGTTGTAATGGTTTTTGGTTTTAAAACCGGGTTTTTAATATCTGATTTTTGTCAACTTTTAAAATGTCTGGTTTTTTTGGTTAAAACCCCAAAGGGGATGGTGTTTGCCCCGGAAGGACACAAAAAAGGTCAATTTACTTCTCCTTTTTCGCAATTTTTGGAAGGAAGTCCCCAGTTGGCCCAAGGCCACCAGCCCCGGAACCAATCCCCAAAATATCAAAAACCCCCTTGAGGTTGGTAGGATTACGGTTTGTTAAAGGAGTGAACTTTCAGGACAAAAAAGTTTGAAGCGTTTTCTTAGGGTATGTTCACACGGCGTCTTGGTCCGTGTAAAAACCATTTTTGTGTGGTGTTGGGCCCAAATCAAACGGCCCGACATGCATTTAATAATTAGCAGTGTGTTTAACCTGCCGGCAATGTGAAACACTTAGCAGGGGTTCCATGACGGTGGGCCGGATGTTTATTTGTCGTGTTGTCCGATGCATCTTTTGAATGGCCCCAAAGTTTTGGGAAGTCTTTTCCCTGGATGTACCCAAAAGTGTTTACGTTTTAATCATTCCCGGGCAGTTTTTTAAACACACTGCTAATTGTTAGATGCGTGTCGGGTGGGTTCGTGGACCGGGAAAAGCATCAAAAAGGCAGATTTTCCCACGGAAAAAAGTTTTGCAGTGTGAACATCCCACTTATTTCCTGACTTGCGTGGGAGATATTTTCACGTGATTGCCAAGAGCTGCGGGCCCTGTAAAAATGCTTTTTTATTAAACTTTTCTTTCTTTTTCTTTCTCGGTTGGCCCTATAAAATGTTTCCCCCGGGCCTTTCCCCTTCTAAGTTTGAAACAATAATAAAATTTTTTTTAATTTTTAAAGGGGGGGGGTTAAAAAATTAAATTTTAATTTTTTTTTAAAAAATTTTTGGTTTTTTTTGGGGGGTTTTAAAATTTTTTAGAAGGGGGGGGGCCAAACAATTTTTTTTTTTTTTTTTTTTTTTGGGGGGGGGGGGGGGGGGGGGGACCACAGGGGCTGGGGGGGGATTTGGGGGGGGAAATTTTTCCAGATTTTTTTTAAAAAAATTTTTTTTGAAAATTTTTGGAAACAATTAAAAATTAAATTTTTTTTTAAAATTTTTGGAATCCCCAATTTTCCCGGTAAAATTCCCAAACCCTTAAAAATTTTTTTTGGTACCAATTTTTTTGGCAGGGGAGCTAGCTTTCACATGTGAAATTTTTGGAATTTTTTAAATTAAAGGGTTTTTTTTTTTCAAAAATGCGTTTTTAAATTTTTTGCTTTTTTGATGGGAAAAATTATTAACGAAGAAAATTCTTGTGGACATATTTTGGGGTTTTTCCCACTCCCCGGGCCCAAACTTTATTAGGACACCATGTATAAGGGGTTTGGACCCCCTTTTCCCTTTTCCGGGAATTGCCTCAATTCTCGTGGCATAGTTTCCCACAAAGGTGTTGAACGTTGCTCAATTGGTAAAAAAGGGGGCCCAAAAAAGAGTCCCAAAAAAATTTTTCCCCCACAAAATGACCCACCACCACCACCTAAAACCGTTGTTTACAAGCGGAGGGGATCCTTTTTTTTTTCCATGTTTTTAAACCCCAAATTCTGACCCAAACTTCCAAATGTTGCGGGGAAATCGAGACCATCAAAACCAGGAAACTTTTTTCCCAAATTTCTTTACTGCCCAATTTCATGGTTTTGGGCAAATTGGAGCCTCATTTTCCTGTTTAGCTGAAAGGAGTGGCCCCCGGTTTTGGGTCTTCTGCTTTTTGAAAGGCCCCTTCTGCCTAAAAGTTCCCCAAACGGTGCGTTCAGAGATGTTTCTTCTGCCAAACTTGGTTTTTTAAAGGGTGGTAGGGGGAAGTCACTGTTCCCTTTCTATCAGCTCAAACCAGTCTCCCCTTTTCTCCTTTGACCCTCTGGCTTTAAACAAGGCATTTCCCCCCACGGACTCCCGTCACGGGGATGTTTTTTCTTTTTCGGCCATTTCTGAAAAACCCTTGGGGGGTTTGGGTTTGGTTGCTTTGAAAACCCCAGGAGTCAGAAAAGTTTCTGAAAAAATCGGCCAGCCCTTCTGGAAACCAACAACCATGCAGGGTTAAAAAGGCATTTCAAATCCCTTTTTCCCCCCTTACTGTTGCTGGGTTTGAACTGAAGGGATTGTTTTTGGGACCATGTTACATGCCTAAATGCACTGAGTTGCCCCATGTGATTGGCGTTGAAAATTAAGTTTTTTAACCCGAGAAGTTGGGAGGTGTACCAAATTAAAGGGGCCGGGAGTTTTGTTTGAGTAGAATGGTTTTTTATTTTGTTTATTCTAATCTTTTTTCTACCCCTGGTTATGGGGAAAAAATTGAAAAGGCGGGAAAAAAAAAAATTTCCCAAAAATTTTTTCAAACTTTGAAAATAAATTTAAAAAAAAAATAAATTTTTCAGAAGGTTTTTTTCTTAATTTTTTTTATTCTCTGAAAAACCCCCTTCCCAAAATTAAAACCAAAAATCTAAAAAGAAAAAAAAAATTATATGGTAAAAAACCTGTTTCTGTACTGAGATTGGCTGTCTGCACTCTGTTTTTAAATCCCCTCTGAGGGGGGAAAATGAGATTTGGAACCCAGCTTTCTGTGTAGTGTGTAATAAAGGCTGTCTGGGGTCCTTTATGCTCATCTCCCCCTGAAAAGCTCTACGTGAAGGATCGGACAAATTTCGGGTTCTCTAGCTGCAAATCAAACTCCCCTTTCCAAACCAAAACCTTATACACTCTGTCCCCCCTTAGCTCCTGTCTGATGATTGAGGGGGAAACAAAGTGCATTTTTTCACCCTTTGTTTTTCATTTCAGGGGCTGTATGCATTAACTGCTTCCCCTTAACAGGTGTTCTGATTACAAGGGGTTGTGGGGGATGGTGATAGCTCGCTGGATTTAATTTCCCTTTTTGGAGGTTGCAGAGTGTGTTCCTCTCCCCTTTCCCTGTCATGCGATGATGATGTCACCGTTTTTCCCGGAAAAGGGGGGGCATGTTACTGAATTGAAAAGAACCCCCCTACTGGGAGGTGAGACATGCCCCCGGATTTTTTAAGTGTAATTGCGAAACAGCTCAAAAACTGTGAAAGTCCCGTATTGAGGGGAAAAACCCTTTAAAAGTAAGAAAAATTTTGGTTCATACTATCATTGTTTATTTGTGAAAAATCTCAAAATGTTGTGAAAATATGGAAAAATGTGTAATTTTCAAAGATCAAAAATGTCTGTATGTACGACAGATAGGTATACCACATAAAATAGTTTTTAACTAGTATTTACCATATGTCTTCTGTACATTGGCATCATTTTTCTAAATGTCTTTTTAGTTTTTTATGAGTTTAGAAATTTAGTGGCAATTTTCCACATTTTCAGGAAAATTTGCAACACAGAGGGAGACATGCATGAAATAAAAGGAGAGCTCTGATTGGTTGCTGTGAGCAACAAAGAAAGCCCAGCTGATACAGCAATAGCAAACACTAGTAAGGAACACCAATACATTGGTAAGGGTGTCTGGGGGAAGTGACCTCATAAAGGGTCCAGCATCTGGTGATTGGTACATTTCTGATCTCTGGGGATCCCACTGCTGGAACCTTTACCAATTGCTTAAATGGGGCCTCCAACACTTTGGGGGACATGTATGAACGGGGCTGCACCAGAAGTCTGGCGTATTTTCAGCCAGACATCAGGCGCAGCCCCATTCACATTACCGAAAAGGCTCCCGTACTCCATTATAAATCGCATTACAGAGCGCAAGCGGAACTTTGCAATGCGCCTAAGATCGGGGGGCGTGCGGAAGGAGGGGCGCACTAGAACCGTACGAAGCTATAGATTTATAGCTTCAGTACGGCAATTCTAGGCGCATTACTGCTGGCTCAGGTAAACCACTTACAAAGTGGTATACCTGAGCCAGGAATGTCATACTAGTGCTAGAAAGCGCTTGATTTATGACCCGCTGTACAGCAGGTTCATAAATCAGGCGCATTCTATGCCATTATAATGCTCATTAAATTTTGCATTTAAACGCCAAATTTCATACAAGTCGCCCTTTGTCTTTCTTTGCTGCATGAGGAAGAGTTTGAAAGGAGAACCAGTCAAACCTGCACTGCTGCTCCACTCAAATATATGGAAGCAACAGAAATAGCTGACAAAAAGGGGGTTTGTAGCATATGCAGTCCTAATGGGTTCTTTTGGCAGCTAAACTAATTAATTCAATGAGGATAAGTGGGAGAAGGATTAATGTAAGTCAGACTAACCATCACCAAGACCCCTAGGTAGCTGAGCACATTAAATATGAAAAAATTATACATCAAACAAATCTTGGCCAGAGTCCATGTTTTCCTTAACCCACTCTTGAGATTATGGTCATGGAACCTGACCACACCTCTTATCTCATACACAAGAATTTTCGGTTTTAGGCAACCATAAAACTGGAAATAGGCCAGAAATAGCAATCTGTCATATTCATATTTTGTATGCCTGGGTTGGTAGATTTAAGGAGTTTTGACACAGGCTGGAATTATGGCTTTTTCGTGTCTTCTGCATATAATGAGCCATTCCCCTCTTTGACATAAGTTGAAGGAGGAGCTGAGGGGGTTTTGTAGTTTCCTTAATTGGGTCGTCTCACTACAAAGATTAGCTTTCAACATATAGGGAACAGTAAAGTAGAAATTTTCCAAATATATTGCTTTGTTTATTTTTCTTTGTGTGCAGATAAAAGTCATTTTATCTCCTAAAAAAACTTCTAAGTGCACTCAGGTTTTTCTAGATTACTGACCTGCTCTGCCCTGCTCTCCCCTGCTGTTGGTCTTATCTGATAGCAGGAATGACATCATAACACAGGTCCAGGCATATAACTGCTGGCAGTTTGAGAGCTTGACTGTTATCTGATCTTACAAAAAAGAAGACTAATTACTACGGTTTAATTTAGCTCTAAAGCTTCTCTGGGCTTAAGAGCAAGAGATTTTTATCTAATGTCAGAGTAATTAGCAGACTTTTGAATGCCGGAGCTGATATGCTAATTACCACAGCCTGACCAGGAAGAGACAGAATGCATGAAAGAAAGCTGCTCTGTGAAACAGCATGGTGAGACAACCCCTTTAAAGTACTTTGGCGTATCACAAACCAGTGTCAGAGCTAGGATTTACCACCAAGTGCCAGTCTGTCCGTTTGTCTTCAAGTTGTACTCCTCAGTGAGACTTTACACTAATTCAATTAGTGAAGGTCTACTTTTCCGTTTTTATGCCTTTTTGTTTACATACTGCTGTGTATCTTTTTATGTATACCTGTTATTTTGTAATCCTTGTAACTAAGCACTGTACCTTTATATCAAAGTTCAAAACTTTAATAGTTTTGCCTTTTTGCCCTTATGAAACCCAAATATCCCTGTAGAGTCTGAGTGGCTGCTTGTGCTTTTTACCTGTATTGTCAAGTCCTTTCACTCTCTTGAAAGGTGGTGGCAGTGTGTGTGTGTTTTGTGGTTGTGGACCAATTGTTGGTATGTGTGGTACTCAATGTGGAGGCTGAGTGAGGGTCAAGTGTGAGCTGTTCTTGAGTGATGGCCCCTGGTCTTCCCCTATGTTTTGCAGAAGGCGGTGGGGTCTGAGTTTGTGTCAGAGACGGAGTGCCCTAGAGACCACTCCTGTGTATGGTTCCCCTTTTCCCTGACATAATCGAGCTTGGTAGTGGGATCTAATTCGCTGCCCTCTTTATTGTGTGCCCCTATGACCTCACATAACTCTTTAATATTCCTCCTTGTAAACAAGCTTTGGAAACCAATGCACCCCAAAAGTGAAGGAAGGAATTGTGCCTGTGAGCTTCAGAGTACCATTTACATACTCACTTTAAGATGACAAGCCATATGTGAGGGTAGGGGAGAAGTAAATGAATGTACTGTGCTAATGATGCACATGCTTTTTGACAGAAAGGTTTTGTGTGAAAATCTCACTTCCTAGATTCCCACCATTCATACTATTCCACAAATGTTCTCTACACATCAGTGCTATTACAAGCTTATTTACATTACCATTTTAAAATTAGAAACAATTCTCATAGATTAAAAATTACCCTAGAACAGATAATAGACTACATTATAAAATCCAGAACATTACAAACTCAGTGGGGCACATTTACGAATGCGGCGACAACAGCATACGTTGAAGCGAGGCGCAGCTGATATCCGGGTGTGGACCCTCTGTGATCACCGCAGGCGAGATGGTATATGGAGACCACGCCAGGGAGCGGAGTCTAAGGGGCCCCTGGTCTTCACCGGAGCCCGCCGCAAAGCGGGACGGACTTCGCTGCGGGAACCCCCAGGTCGCTACCCCCGACATGGCTACCTGCGGTGACAGCCGAGGTGCAGCACAGGAACACAGGTGGTGGTAGACAGGAACATAGGAAAACATATGCAGAGCAGGTTTAAACGTACACATACACAGGAACACAGCAGGATACCAAATCAGGATAAAGCAGGTACTGATCAGGTGACACGGCAGGATACAGCAGGTTAAGGAAAAGGTGCCAAGACAGGACACAGGACAGGTGCAGAGACAGCAGACACGACACCAGGAGTCAGACAGGCAGATGGTCAGGAGCTCAGATGACACAGACACTGGCCCCTCTCAGGGGTTAAGTCCAGAGCCACTGGCAGGAACTCAAAGGATAGACTCAGCATGAGACTGCAATGGACTGACCCTGAAGCACAGACAGAAACTTCCTCTTATAGCAAGGGGTCACAGGTCAAGAGGAAGTTAGAACAGGACTGGGCCCGACACTGCCTGCCTGTCTACCTGAGACATTGCCTACTCAGGGACTCTTATGCCTATCTACCTACCTAGGATCCAGCCTTCCTACCTTGGGCTGTGTCTTCCTATATAGCTGGAGCTTTGCCCACCGACCTCCCTGGGGCGGTGGTGTCCCCTTCTTTTTCATAACCAGGCAATTTAAAACCAACAGCTGCAGGTTGATACTATCAGGATGGGAAGATCTATGAATATGAAGCAGGGGTGGGCAAATAATTTTCCCATGGGGCTGCATGAGAAATGGTTGGAATGGTTTTAGAGGGCTGGACTAATTTAATAAAAAAAAAAACATAGGGTGAATGGTGAAAAATTCGTTTTTGGAGTTTATTTTCATCGAAACTTACTCTGTACCCTCAGTATGGCAGGTATATATAGGTCCCCTCAGTAAGGCAGGTATATAGATAGGTCCCCTCAGTAAGGCAGCTATATAGAAACAGTACGCCCCCCCAGTAAGGCAGGTATGTATAGCTCCCCTCAGTAAGGCAGGTATATATAGCTCCCCTCAGTAAGGTGGGTGTATATATAGGTCTCCTCAGTAAGGCAGGTATATAAAGCTCCCCTCAGTAAGGCAGATATATATAGCTCCCCTCAGTGAGGCAGATATATATAGCTCCCCTCAGTAAGGCCAGGAGTGCTGTGTCACTGACGACCGGAGCTCACTCCGGTCGTGGACATTGCTGGCGTTATGAGAGCTCCCTCTGTGTGCATCGGCATCGCCATGATGTGATTGCAGCTGCCGATGCTCTCCGTAGCAACCTGGGGCTGCATGTGACATCAACATTTGCCAAGTTATGGTTGACAGTTACAATGCACAGCAGTACTGCTATGCATGGTAACAGTGATCTAAATATCACTGATACAAGTTCCTTATGGTGACATGTAAAAAAAAGATGTCAGAAAGTACAAAAAAAAGGGAACACCAAAAAATATAAAAACATACACCATCCTTTTCCCGTTTACAAAGGCCCATCATCCCCCAAAAATTCAAAAAAAAAAAAACCCAAAGCATTTTTGGGGCAGGGGCCTAGTGATTTAAAAAACCTACCCTTTTTCCATTTGTCATTTTTAATAAACCCCACGGGTTTAAAAACCCAAATAAAAAAAAAAAAATAAACAGCAATCAAAAAGCCCATATAAAATCCCAAAGGGTTGGTAGGGTTTTAAAAACGTTAATTCATTCTGAAAATTAAAATGCCCCCTAACCAGCTCTGCATACAGAAAAAAAAAAGGGTTATGGCTATCAAAAGGGGACCGGGGGATGCATAAATATTTTTTTTACACAAAAAAAAAAAAATTTTTTTTTTTAAAAGTGCTTCAAAAAAAAAACCCTTTTAAAAATTTGGGTATTGCCTTTAATTGTATTGACCAAGAAAAGTAAAACTAACTTTGTAAACGTTTACTGCCCCGGGGTGAGTGCTTTTAAAATTTTTAAAAATATAAATGTCAACTCATCCCGCAAAAAACAAATTGCTACACAGCTCCATGCACAGAATAATAAAAAAAGTTATGGCTATCAGAATATAGCGATGCATAAATATTGTTTTAAACAATAAAAACATTACTAGGTTTAAAAAGTATTTTTTTCACCCTCCCTTTCCAAAAAAAAGGGAAATTTAAAAAAGCGATAAAAAAAGCTTGTCCCCCACAAAATGATACCAATAAAAACTTAAAAACATCCTGGGGGAAAACAAGCCCTTACACAGCTCCGTACAAAAAAAAAAAATAAAAAAAGTTTTTTGACTTTCAGACTAGGTATGCAAAAATGTGTTTTTTTTTTGAATAAAATATTTTTTTTTGGAAAAAAGCAGAAAAAAAAAAAATAAAAAAAAAAATATAAAAAAAAATAATATTTAAAAAAATATGAAAATTTGGGTTTAAAGCTGTAATATTATCCCCTTCGAGTAAAGTTTAGCATGTCTTTTGGGTACTGCAGGAAACCCTCAAAAAAAATTTAAAAATAAAAAAACATTCCAGGATTGCTGTATGTTGTTCACCCCCCCCCAAAAAACCCCTTGAAAATTATAAATTTCAAAGTGCCCATATAAACCCTATAAGGTACCAATAAAAATGGCAAACCCGTCACGCAAAAAAACATCCCCTTAATAAGCTCCATAAACAAAAAATTTAAAAAAATTTTAAGTCTATAATTTATCCCGCATAAAAACAAAAATTTTTTATAAACAAAAAATTTTTAGTTTTGAAAATGGGTAATAAAACTTTAAAAAACTATAAAATTGATATGATTATATTTCTACTGACCGCATAGTAACCTGTCATTTTATACAGCACAGTGAACACTGTAAAATTTAAGCCCAAAAAACAATGGTGGAACTGCAATTATTTTTCCCCCCTTTTTTCCTTTATATTCCCAAATGCACAATACACCCCTAATGAGATGCAAAAGGGGGTTTTGTTGAACCCAAAGATGGTGTGTTTCTAAAAAACTTTTTCATCTTTTTCTTGTATTTTTGGGGGTTTTTAACGACATGGTACCCCCCCAAAATCTGCATTAAAAAAGCCAAAAACGTTTCCCCCCCCCTTTTTACTCCCTGTCATGCACCCAAACGCGTTTACACCCACTTATAGGGAAATTTGCGGGGAATTTTGGAAAAATAAATTGCATAAAAAATTTTTGGGGGGTGCTTTTTTTTTTCTAGGATTTTTTTTGTAAAAATTTTCCCTTTTTTCAGTTTTAAAATTTGGGAAGATTTTTTAAAAAAAAAATTAATTTTCACAGCCAAAACGTAAAAAAAATTTGTAAAACCGGGTGTGGTCCATATATTGCTTAATCCCTTAACGCCAAGACCTATTTTTTTTTTCACGTTCATTTTTCCTCCTCGCCTTCCCAGAATCATAACTTTTTTATTTTTCTGCTACATAGACTTATGAGGGTTTTTTTTTTTGGCAGAAAAAGTGAAATTTTTGAAGGGTGTCATTCCCCATACTATAGAATATCTGGGAAACCGCAAAACAATTTTTAAGGGGTGGGGTAAAATTTTTAAAATAAAACTTTTTTTGCGCCGGGGTTGGGTTGGGTTTTTTGCTTTTTTTGGCTTCAATCTTCAGAAAAAATTTTTAAATGTGTTTTTCCCAAAAGGGGTTGATAAGAATCCAGTATTTGATGGAGCGATTGTATCAAAAAAATCGTTATGGGGTCGATGTCGATATCGGAAAAATTATCATGCCCAATAGTCGATTATCGCCAATGAACATTAAAGTCTAGGGGAAGAGGAACAACAGTTTCATTTTTACAAAAAAAACCCGGGGAGGAGAAGGGGAATTTAACATCCACGACAGTAAATGGATACGTGAAACATTTTTTGGGGCAAAAAAAATTAGGCTAAAAAATTCACAAAAAAAAGTTTCATATGCAAAAATAATTCAAAATTTTTCAAGGGCCCAACCCGAAAACAGAGGACAGCGTACCAAGAAAAGGTAAAAGCCGGTAGAACTGCAAAGGGGCCCCTTTCACAAAAAAACAAGAAAGGTTTTGGAAAATTGGCACAGGGAAATTTGGGAAAGGGAAACCCCCTTTTCACTTTTTCACCGGGCCCAAAAACTTTTTCAATTTTTGGGGGAAAGATGTACGTCCCAACCGGGAAAATGGAGGTTAAAGCTGGAAAGGGCCCTATGGGGTTTTAATTGGTCAACACCCCGTCTCAAATTCCTGCATTCTTTTGTCAATTTAAAGGGGGGTTTAGAAGGAAATTGCTGACTTTTCTTTTGGGAAAAGGGGAAATAAAGGGGAGGGTAACCCCCAGTAACCGCTGTTCATTTTGTTGGCTTTTAAAGCGGGGGAAAATTTCCTTTTTTCAATAAGCCTTTACTTTTGGTTTTTTTTAACAGCGGCAGGGACCCCAAAACCAGCAAAGTTTGTCCTTGAGGGAAACCCTCAGAATAAAAAGTGCTAGGGGGAAACAAGTTTTTTAAAAACCAATTTTTTTTTTTAAAAAAGGACATTGAATATCCCTTTTTTTTACAGCAGCCATGCCCCCAAAACCCCCTTTCACAGATGCCCTTAGGGACCCTCAGAATAAAAAGTGCTGGAAAAAAAAACGTATTTGAACCACTATTTTAGTAAACAGGTTTCACTAAATTTTCCCCCTTTGTTTTTTTAACCCGCTTTGCCCCCAAAAAACCTGCCGGTGCCTTTTGGGCCACCACGGGCCCAACGGGCCCCCAATTTAAATAAATATCTGAAACCCAAAATTTGGCACAAGGGCCACTTTTTTGAAACCAAAAGGAAACAAAAACAAAAAACTGAAAATAGAACTTTTTTAAAAGTTATAGGGATTAAAACCATGGGGGGTTTGGGGCCCCAAATGACAACGGGCACATTTTACTATAAAATATCTGTAACCAAATTTGCGGAAAAGGAGGCTATTCGACAAAATGGGACGCCCCAGGGCACTAATAGAACTGCAAAAACAAAAGGGACAATTTAAATTTTGTTGGGAGCTCTGTGGCCAAACCCGTGTTTTTAAAAAAAATTTCTACTTCAATGCCAGTTCAGGACAGGACAAACTGGGGTGCACCCTCACCCCCCCTTTTTTCCGAAACCCCCCACCCCACCTTTTCCCCGCAGCTGTCACACAGCCCGGGGGGACATTGGGCCCAACAAAGCCAACGCCATTTTTTGTTCTCTTTTGTGCAAACCCACTTTTTTCACCATATTCTTGTTTAAATGGGCCCGTCGTACACCAAAAATAGGGCATTATACGCCGGGGGGAAAACAATTTTTTAAAGCCCTAAATATGGTGGGACTGTGCGCCCCCGTCGCAAATTTGGCCCAAAATTTTGGGGCCTTACATATGGGATGCGTCCCCGTGGGCAATGAGCCTTTTGATAGAAAGCATACCATAAAAACTACCAAAGATATGCTAAAGTCCCCAGTGTTGGGGCCAAAAGGCCCTTTTTTTATACAATGGCCCCCCCTTTTTTTTATACAATGCCCCCTTTTTTTATGCCAAAAGCGCCCTTTTTTGATACGATTTTTGCCATTTTAGGCGCATTTAATTTAAAACTATGCAAATATACCTTGCCAAAATTTTTTTTAAAAATAACGGGCTTTCAGGCGCACTTTTCACTGGGTTTTAAGCACCTAAAACTGGATAATAAGCCACTTTTTTGGGGCAAAGCCGCTTTAGATTTTTTTAAAAAGTCTCTCCCCTGACTAAAAAAAGAACTAAAATTCTCTAATGTAGCTATATCCTAAGCTTCACCCAAATACAAGGTGGTTTTCTGTATGAAAAAAAACTGTGTCCTGAGCTGTTAAAAAAAAGCTCCCGGGGCAGGCAGGAAGACGGGGTTGCCTTTTTGTGAGATAAATTTAGGGAAAGGCTTATTTAAAGGGAAATTTCAGGGCGTATTCTTAAAAAAGAGGGGGAAGTGATTTTTGCAGCCAAAGAGATCCATAAAACCCCCCAGCTGACGTCTTATACCCCCCTTACCCTCCTTTTATGCTCTGAGTGATTGGCTGGCCACCAAAAAAATACAGGAAACACCGGGAAAAAAGGGGGAAAAAAATTAACTTTGAGTCCCCCTAGGGGACTTCAACCCCCCCCGGGGGTTTCAATTTGGGTTTTTACCAAAACCCAATGCATTTAAAATGATTGGTTTTTTTACTACTTCCGGGCTGGGGGTCCCTCAGTAACCCCCCAAATTTTAGCTGCGATCCCCTACAAAGCTCCTTTTCCGGCATTAGGACGTTTCAAACACCCCCAAAGGGTTTGGTTTAAGGGGGTTATGGGGGGTTTTTCCAATTGGGGTCTTTTTTATAGGGGTGTTTATTAAGTTTTACACCTTAAGGTGTCGGCCCAAAACCCGGAATGGCACCCTAAATAAAATTTTTATTAAGATGGGGAAACCCCCGAAAAACCAGGGGAGGTGGGCCCTTTCCCCCATTTTGACCTTGTGGTTAAGCCAAAAAAAGCGCCCACTGGGGCCCGGGCATTTTGCAAGTAATTTAAAAAAAAGCAGAAAGGGGGGTTTAAGTTTTGGGGCTGAAATATTTCTTTGGTTTTTCTTTTAACCTTTTTCCCCTGGAAAAATTAAAAAAATAAAACTGCCCAAAAAAATAAATATTTAAAAAGTCACCCCCACTTTGCTTTTAAATTTTTTGTGGGAAAAATTAAGGGTTAAAAAAACTTTCCTAAAATTTTTTTTTAAAAAACTTTAAAAAGGGGGAGTTTTTTTAGATTTGGGGTCATTTATGGAGGCGTTTTAATATACAGGCCCCCAAAGCCACGTCAGAACGGAAGGGTCTAAAAAAAACCCTTTTTTTCTGGAAAAATTTTTTGAAAAAGTGGAAAAATGAATACTACATTTTTTAAGCCCCTTTTTTTTTCGTAAAAAAGATGTTAGTTTTTAAACTAGGTTTTTGGGGTTAATAACTATCTGTCTTACAAAAGAAAAAATTTTAAATTTTAAAATGGCAAAATTTTTTTGTAATTTTTTTTTTAAGATATTTTGATATTTTTTTACAAATAAAAAAAGGATTGTATGAACCAAAAAAATTCTTACTAAAATTTAAAAACCCCCTTTCCCGACAGACAGTCATTAAAAATTTGGCTCTAATTTTTTTCCTTTCACATTCTGAAAAACCGTAAATTTTTTATTTTTTCCCCTTACCTAAACATGTGAGGGCTTTTCGGGACAAGATGTTCTTTCAAAGGGGTTTTTTCCTATTTTCCTTTGAATATACTGCAAAACGGGAGAAAAATTCAAAAAAAGTGGGGGGAAAAATTTAAAAAAAAAAAATTTCTTTCCCATTTTAAGGGGAGTTTTTTTTTCCCGGGGGGTTCATTCTTTTTGGTTTTAAAAAAGATGTGTTATCTGTATTTTACAGGTTTATATCATCCCCAAACAAAAAATTGTAGGGGGTTTCCCTTTTGGTTTTTTGGGACTGTAAAAAAAAACCAACACCCTTTTTTTTTTTTGGGAAAAGGGCGCTTGTGGCCCCCATTTTGTTTTGACCAATAACTTTTTTGTACTAACACCTATGGACGTGAGTGAGGGGGAATTTTTTTGTGGGCTGAAGTGTAGTTTTTATTGCTCCCAGTTTGGAATACATGTGACTTTTTTGATCAATTGTATTCCAATTTTTATGGGACCTGAAATGACCAAAAAGCCCGCAATTTTGCCGTTTGGAAGTTCTTTCTTCTACAGTGTTTAGCATATGGGATAAATTATGTTAGATTTTAATAGATCAGACTTTTTTGGATGCGGTGATACCAAATATGTGTAACTTTTTTATGATTATAATTTTTTATTTGTAAAATGGTTAAAGGGGGGTGATTTGAACTTTTAATACTTTTTATGTTTTTTACTCTTTAAAACTTTTTTTTTTAACTTTAACTTTGATTCCCCCTCAGCGTTTCACCAATAGGGTGCGCGATCATTTCTACAAAGATGGCGGTTTCCCCACTTCCTGCCTGGAAGTGGGGAAATCAAAAACATGGCAGCGATGGAAGCTTTCACAAGGCTTCCAGCTGCCATGTTCAGCCATCGGGACACAGCGATCTCCCCGCTGATGTCCCGATCGAAGTGTGGAACGGTGCCCGACACCGTTTGTCATTGATTTAGACGCCGTAGCCATCTTTGTTTAAAAGGTTAAACAGCGCGGTGAGGGGGCGGCGGTGGCCCTCACACTGTAACCGCCAGGTGTTAGCTGCAATTAGCCATTAACACCCAGCGACTGTGTAGAGGGATTGCACTGCGATCCCACTACAAACCCCTTTGCTGGCACCAGGACATATCCATATGTCCTATGTCAGTAAGGGGTTAAAGCGTAATGTGTCACGAGAAAACAATTTCTGAATTATAATGGATAGGTAAAAGTATCAAAAAGTTATTCCCACATAAAGTGACATATCAGATTTAAAAAATGGGGCTCTGTCACGGAGGTCAAAACTGGCTGCGGCGGTAAGGGGTTAAGTATATCTCTAGTTTCTGTTTCTTCGGGTTTTAACAGTAGGACTAGCCAAAGCTTTTTATACAAAATGGAGATTTATTGCATTCTTCATGAAAATGGGGGTAAGATGATGAGCTCCGTTTCCTCCATATTAAGTTTGAGAAAGTGGGAAGAGAATAAAGAAGATATGAATAATAGAGATTCTGGGATATTCTGGGATCACATTTGGGCCAGAGATGTAGATTTCAGTGGTGCTGAAAGCTATGTGAGGCCATGACCTCACAAGGCCACGGATATAGAAAGAGTATAGTAGAGCACCCAGGACTGATCCCTGAGGGACACCAAGAGGGAAGTAGCTGAAGATTTATGGGCCCAGGTGCAAAATTTCAGCTATCCCCAGCCAACTGTTGTGAACAGTTGTGAACACCTATTTTTCAACAACAGGTTCCCGACGTGAAGCGATGCATGTTTGCAGTGTAGCCCACTGCGGATAATTATTTCTACTTATTGTCTAATAGAAGAAAATTCATTCGAAATGGGGCTAGGTGGCAGAAGTTAAAAAAACAAGTTATAGAGCCAAAGCTTCTGTTCCTTCTTGTCCCCTCCACTGACTCCCCAAAACATGTGGCATGAGGGGGGGGAGTTGAACAGGAAAGAAATGCAATTGTGCCTTTTTTTTTTGTGTTTAGTTTTTGTTGGAGTTTACACTTAACAGTTTTATTGACATGCTATCTGTATTCTGTGGGTCAGTAAGTTTTCAAAGGCCACATTATCACCGCATGTCACGATTATATAGTGACTAATACCATCACAATATTACTGATCAAACCAGTATACCAAGACCAATACTATCAATAACATCAATATATGCAGACCAAATAATACCCCACATATCACTAAGTAAGTTAAAAAAATTAGGTGTAGAATTAAACTTTTCCTTTATCCTTTTTCCCAATTAATGCCTAGCCCCAAAAATTGGGGTTATTAAACTGTTAATGCTCATGACTAAGGGATACACACCACCCGTCAGGGGGGAGCATAAATCTGCTTTTTAAACACAGAAGTTCAGTTCGAAAAATTTTTTTCCTGAATATTCTATCACTTTTGATTTGGGTTAATTTGGTGGGTTTTAGAGGCCGATTTTAATTTGCATTCATCAGATCTATTGATAAAAGACATCCCGAATTTGTCGCCCAGGAGAAAATAAATTTTAAGGCATTTTGGTTTTCCCCATTCTCTGATTAATTTCTGTTTCGAATCACAAGTGTGTGTAGAAATTTTGTAATAAAGGGGAAACAAGGCAGTTAGAAACAATACCTGGGAAATTCTAAAGTGAATGATGAAATGTTTTGATGTTTTCCTTAAATCTTCACCTTGGTCATTCCCCCCTAAAACATCCAGAAATCTGTTCATACGCCTTCTCTCTTGGACATTGGTAAGGATGGGGAGAGGGGTACTGTCCCTATGACTTGTAAACTAACTAATTCAGTCCCTGCCTGAGGGTGTTGGTCAGCTATTCTCCAGCTATTCTCGACCCCGACAGCTGCTGACTCTCTAAACACGAAGACCTGTCATGAGATAGGAGGGATAAGAGCTGAAAGAAGTTCTAGGGATCTGGGAAACTAAGAATGGTAAACCCTGAAGAAGCCTCACACTTGTCTCCACAATCCCCCTTGTGGTTAAGTGCGCGCGATTTTATGTTCTGTTGGTCAATCGTAGCTCTCCCTGTGAACTATTGTTCTCATTGGCGGGAAACACTGGTTATGGAAATTCTTTCAATGCTGGGTACACCATCCTCTTCCAAGTAAGCGAGCACAGGTACGGGCCCCTTGATCTATCCCTTTTAAACAACAGTTTCCTGAATGCAAGTAATGAACACCACATCAATAATATTATCCAGGACTAAGAACACTACTCCAATACCTTTCCTAGATTGGGCTAACCACCTCTGCCATCCACTCATCCAGGAAAAATACTGATCCCACCGGGTCCTTAATTACTAAATTCCTTCTCATCTCCTGAGGAGGTCATCCAAATTTTGTAAATGGCTAAGAGTTCACCTTCATTTTGGTCCTGTATTTGTTAGGGATGTACATACAACACACGTCGTGGATCATTCTGCATAACTCACACACACACGCGCCATTCATCTCTAGTTAGGATACACATGTCAAAGATATAATCCCAATATTGATTGAGGTGGGCGCCCTACTTGTTCGGCTAGGCCTTTGTAGGGCATCCCGAGTGTCATTTAATGAAATCCTGTTGGTTATGAGTAAGATATAGTTTATCCATTCCATATTCTTATTGATTGTTATCTGGGGTATAAGTGACTTGAATCCTGCCTTTACCTGTTCCCTAGCTTTAAATTCATCAGGCACCCCTTGTGGTTGTCCGGTTGCATCCAAATATACATGTGGGTCATAACTTTTGGGGGGCTTTTTTGGGCTGTGGGCCACTGGATTCCTACGTCTGTTGTGGGGTGAGGTTATCCCCTCTCTGCTGTTTTCCAGTAGGCAATATGTGTAAGGCCATTTATAGCCTTTGATAAGGGAAACATTCCCCCTGACCAGTTGCCTCTTTAAGCCTGGATATGATTTTCATGTCAACACAAGATCAAAAAGAATACTGCTATAGATTGTTACCCACTGATGTATGAGTTGTTGTTGTTGGGCATCACTATAAGGATACCACAGTATCCTGGTTTAAATTTAACCAAGTCTCTACACCCTCCCTTAATAGAAAAAAGATGTAATATTCCCAGGATATATGGTTGATTCCATGAGCTTGGCGTTAGGTTCTCTGTGTTATTTTAAATCAAGGGGGTGGCTTTACATCCACGTCTCACAGGTAGGGTCAGATGTTGACTTATGGGTAACAAACTAGAGGAATGCATTTTTAGGAGGTCTGGGTCATCTAAGTGTAAGGGGACAGGACAGGACCAGATGTGAGACCGGGGCTATAGAACATACATAACAATTAGGATTTATTGTACTGGGCAACAGAAATTACTTCATCCATTTAGCCAGAAATTCATGTAATTATATTCCGTTTCTATTGCATATAAAATGTCCTCTAATGTGGGTTTGCAATGGATATCATTTCTTTATACTTTTGTGCTTGTAATTTCACCAGTCTTTGTAGTTTCTAGTGTTCTGAGTCTCTTGCTTCCTCCACTTCTGGGGAGTTACATGTCATATATTTTAAATTGAGTGAGGTAGATTCAATCACCTACACCATAAGTAACCAGGACATTAAACATCAGTTTCTTTTGGTATAGGATTGTCTATGGTTACAACCAGTTGGGTTCCACTTACAATATCTACAGCAGGTAGTTTGAAGACAAAGTCATTTAGCAAGTAAAGCTCTACCATTTTTGTCTTTTTCAAGTGCAGTTTCGGGTCTATATACCCAATAGTGTCCGGTGTTCCATCCTACTGCCAACCAGGTATAACACTTAGTAACCCAATTGTCATTGGTCACACATATGTCCCCACCTGGCACATGTAGTCAGTAGAGACTTGTGTATCCCAAGTCAATCCAGGTGGGCTATCATCAGTTAGTGGTCCACACTGGGCAATTTCCCAAAACATACAAATTTAAAGTCCGCCACTTCTTGAGTATGGAGGAAATTATACCAAAAAGTGATACACAGCTCTCTGTTGGGTGGATTGCTACCTCTTGTGCTTCTACACACACCCAGACAATACAGATGTTGGCAAAGATTAAAGGAGGGATTCATGACCGGTGGCCAGTCAGCTTTCCTGCAATGTGAAGCGTGCACCACGTGAGCCTTCCTCAAGTTTCACTGAGGTTGGGGGAAACCAGGAGCATGCATGGGCTGCGGAACTTGGTATGGTCCTTCAATCTGGGACTCCAGAGATTCTCTGAACGTGTTTCTTCACCCACACAAAGTCACCAAGTTGCTAGCTTGTGGGGTGATTTGATGTGAGTTTGGATCTGGAATTGAGGAAAAACTTTAGCATGGATTATTAGTTTAAATCATTACACAGACTTATAACTTATTTTACAAGGCTATCATTCCTGAACTCACTGCTGTGGATAGTACCTCCCTAATCTGGGCGGGGGCCATGAGAATAATATCTCATAATGGAGTGTGAACAGTGGGCTCGCCCTAGGGTGTGTTTCTGACAGAATTTAGAGTGCAATGGGGTAAGATATCAGGCCAGGGAAAAGAGAGTTTCTTTGCTAGCTTTTAGGATTTTGTTCTTCAGAGTGTAGTCATTCTTTCCACTTTCCCACTGGATTCAGGATGGAATAGGGAGTGTGCAGGACAATGTCAGCGTCTCCTCCCTACTAGTTTCACAAGTCTCTGGTTGAATCTGCAATTCATGGCAGGTTCTTGGTCAGATTCAGTAACACTAGGGAATCCCGAATCTGTCATACAAAATTCAGTCATAGTTTCTTCACAGTTGGTTCTGGCTGTCATGTTGGTAACCTGGGTGGCTTCAGGCCATCCTGGTGAACATATCCACCACCACTAGAAACATACTTGTATTTGCAATCTTGGGTAATTCAATTGTGGTCAATCTGGATCCGCTGGAAAGGTATATAGGGGTTTAGCCACAATGTTTCTTTGGTGTTGGATCAGTCTCCTGGGTTACAAGTATGCATTTTCACAACTTCTAGCATAGTTTACTTACTGTGGTGGCAGATTCAGGGTGATAGGTTTCTCTTGTTGATTCGAAAGAAATCATCTGGTTAGTTAATCTGTGGTTGTACCATGAACCCATTGTAATACAGTGTGGTATAATGACCTTGGTAGGCAAAGTTTATTGTCTTTCCTCCTGAATCCATCCTGTTGTATCTCCTGCTCACAATTCCTAAAATCATCTTCTTTTGGTGTTTTGAGTTTTGAAATTGTCTCACTACAACAGGTTTAACACTGATTCAATGCATATTGTCCTTGGTTCTTCTCTTTTGTTTTCCTTTCTTTCTTCTTTCCTTCTTATTCTTTCTTCTTCTCTTCTTCTTCTTTCTTCTCTTCTTCTTTCTTCGCTCTCGTCAGTACATATACAGCCACTCCTGCTTCCTCTCGAACCTCTGGGAAGAGAGCTGCGGACTTTGCAGCCAGGTCTGCCCTGAAGTTGCCTTCTGCTTCCTTTGTCTCTGTTCTTCCATGGGCTTTAGTCTTCAAAATGCCACTTGAGATGGAACTTGGAGTGCAATGCATTCAAAGTGGAAAGGCTCTGATTCTTGATGGGCGTTCACTTGATGTCTGGAAACTCACAGGGCCCACTCAGGCAAAGGCCATGGGCTACTCCGTACACATAGGACTGAGTACTGAATATATGGTTAACAGTTTCCCTTCAGCGAGCTTACAAGCTTCCGTTACAGACAAGAGTTCAGGTTTTGGGATGACATTTCAATGGTAAAGATGCAGCCTTCACGGTTTCTTGCAATGGTAACCAAAGCAAATCCTGTATGAATCGTTCTGATCATCTGTTATACTAGATAAATCTGTGAAAGAAGACATAGTCTGGGTTCTCCACTTGGATGCAGAGACAGTAGGGATGATGGGAGAGGTTTCAACGCCTCATTTGTTCAATGGCAGTCATGAAGAGGTTCATCCGCGGCAGATTGAGTCTGCTTTATCTGTGGTAGGAGTGGTGGGTTGAGACGTAGTACATCTCTTCAAAGTGACATTCTCAGGCTTCAGTAATGAGCAATTGTATTCGGACGGTGGCGCTTGTTTACTGAGATGAGTTAACTGCGACTGTTTAAGGAACATTGAAGATCATGAGGAGCCAAAACAGTGACCGGGATGGCCTAAAATGATGTCCTGAGTTTTTTCAAGATGGACTGTGCAGAATAACAGCTCTGAGGCAAGTAAGAGGCAGTCGCGCGACGAGGATCCAACCTTGCAAGAATAGTTGTTTCCAAGAGGTATCATTCGCTACTCCATGTTTCTGTCGGCAAGGGGTCAGTGCAAAGACTACTGAAGCATGGCCATAATGTTCAGAAAGGTAGGGTTGAAAGTTTTGTGAGCTTGTCGGGATCCCAAGAGCCAGAGAAATGTAGGATAAAGTTGTTTTCAGGGTGTTGAAAACACTCCTGTGCCTCAGGTGAGAGTTTGATTGGTGTAATATAATATATACTTGAATGATTCATATACAATTTGCATAAGACTGGAAGCATTGGGTATCCATTGATGACAGTAAGTGATGAGGCCTAGAAATCCTTGAAGTTGTTTTAGATTGAATATTGAGGTATGAAATCCTAGGTAGGCACTAGTGGAAAATGATTGTACTTGGCTCTGGGTGCTGATCAAAAGTCTAGTGATAGTCTCAGAAGGAATTGATCGCACTCCAATAACTTTTGCAAAATATTGAAGACTTTATTATACATAACCCATAGGCTCCAACACCATAGGCAAAACGATAAGTGACTAGTACGTGACGTTTCGGTCAGTCATGACCTTTCTCAAATAAATAATATTTATGACTAAGAGCATTGAGAAAAACAGTAGACACAGGCTTGCCGGATCCCTATGGATGAGGACGATAGGAGGTGTCTTGAGGTGGGAAAGGCAGATAAGACGCATCTTGAGGATATGCTTGTTGGTACTGTCTATGATTAAGATTGGTAAATTGAGGTCCAATGAATGGATTATTATTGTAGGACTGAGGTCTGAGTTGTGTTTGTTGGTTGAATGTTGATGGTTGAGGTTCATAAGCTTGATATTGAGTTTTAATTTGATTGTATGCTTGAGGGTATGATGGTATTGGTTGGTCGTTAGTAGCAAGGTTCCTGGTGTCATCACAAGCTTTAGTGCGGCACTGCCTCATGATATGTCCGGATCGGTTGCAATAAAAACAAGTTTTTTTAATTCAGCCTTGCCCACCAGGAGGTGTGCGTTGGAAGTTTCACGAACCTTGGTAGGTTGAGGTCCCGGGTATACTTGCGCTGGTTGATTGTAGAGTATAGCCTCTGGAGTCTGAGATGTTGGGCCCTCTGGGAGCTCTTGAAGTAGGGACACTGCAGAAGGCTTTTTCAATTGTTGAGAGGAATCAGTCTGAGCCAACAAAGAACTCTGAGCCTTAGCAATAGAAAGAAGTTGACTTCCGGGTAGCTCTGCATATTCTGCTCGAATAGTTTCAAAGTAATCCCGAATGGGTTTAAGGAGACCTTTAACAAACGCTGTTGAATAGAGGATTTTGTGAGCTTTAGTGTTCATGTCAAATCCATGGTCCTGGAATAAGGCAGACATCCGGTGATAAAAATTCTCCACAGATTCAGTAGGACATTGAGTAGAATTGAAGATATTGATTGAGGATTCAGCCAAGCGTTCCTTGGCCCAAGAGTGAAGATGACGGCAGAACTCTTCTCCAGATGAGTAAGCACGGACGTCCTCGACATTGTCCTCTTGGAGGGCTGATTTGATGATGGGCAAAAAGGAATCACCAGCCTTGATGCTGGCAACGTGGTATAGGTCTTTCCAAGGGGCAGAATATTTCTTCTATATCTGACTGATGCCACAGTAAAATGCCATAGGGTTCTTTTCAGGGTCTGGCCTTTGGGTTAGTAGATTATTGACTTGTTCGGGTGTAAAAGGCACGTAGATTGGTTGATTCTGGGGTATTGTGGCTGGTGCCGATGGATGAGAAGGTAGCACTGGAAGAGAAAAAGAATCCAGTGGCTGAGGAGGTGGTGGAGGTGGTGGTGCTGCCGAAGGTGGGGGTAAGTCCATGAATGAATCTGGTTCTGGTGTTTGAGGTAATGTGGGTGTAGGTTGCAGCGGTTCTGAGGTTATACTCCCGAGCAAGGGTGAAGTTGCCCTGGGAGAGGGAGTTTGAGTAAGGGAGAGCCACATAGTCTTCAGACATTTGGCCATAGCATCTGTTAGTACCGCTATCCGTATTTCACGTACTGGAGGAATTGGCTTGTGTTCAATCAATGCAGCAAGAATGTATGAATACATGCCATAGGTGGAAATTCAAATATGCCTGAAGAAACGAGGAGTATGTACAAAGATTGGAATTTGTTAGCTTCGGCCAAATCAAGCACATTATGCATTGTTTTCTTCAACGGGTGGACACAATTATCATGGCAAACGTTATTGTAAATGGGTCCAATGGCATGAATAATATACTCGCAGTTTAGCCGGCCTGCTCGAATGACAACTGCTACAGACATGGGAAGAGGAGCACCACTGGAACAAGCACTAATGTCGTCACATTCCTCCAGTATTTCCATTGCACCTTCCTTCACAATTTCTTCAGCAATACCTTCATTATGCTTAAGATATGAATTGGCAGGATTAACTTTTCCCGTGGTATCCTGATTGATAATGTCCCCCACAATGAAGGTAAAAGTGGTGTTTGTGTCCCAAATGAGGTAATGAACGTGCAAATGTCAGGTGGTTTAGATTCACTTTTAGGGGCCAGATATTCAACCCTAGGGTGACGAGCAGTTTGTCTAACAGTGACGTGTTGTCGTGGAGTTTGATGATAGGACCTCTGAGCAGTGTCCCCAAGGAAGTCAGCGAGTGTTCTGAGAAATGTGTCCTCTCCTAGAGCAGCAGCCGGTGTACTGTGAGCAATAGGAAAAATACTGGAGTCCTTAAATTTGGGTTGCAGATGTGGGTCCCGGCCCCCTGTAGCTAATGGCAACTTTTCCTCTGCCCCGTCTTCCTCTCTGTTAGCACTCAAAGTCAGAATAGGGGCTATAGAGAAGGGTACATAGAATGTCCCAGAGGCTGTGAGCAAAAGGTATAGTGGTTCCAGGGCTGGTTGTGGGGCTTGTTGTGAAGTTGTTGCAGGTGTGCTGGCAAGGATGTTATTACCCAATAGCTGTGTGTCAATGTTTACAGCCGCAGTAACGAGTGGAATGCCGGGATGAGAGGTGGGAGTAGAAATGTTACCAGATGTAGCAAGACGGCCGCTGTTCAACTTTAACTCGGAACTTACGGGTTCTTTGGATTGCTTGGGAGTACCAATATGGCCACCGGAAGTGGAAAGGGCAGGGCTTGGTAATGCATTTCCGGATGTAGAGGGTGTAAGGACTTCATTAAAATGGCAACCGGAAGTAATGGGAGGTTCTGGCATCGGAGCTGAGGAAGGAATACTGGAAGTTGCCAGAGGTGAGATAATACAAGGTGGGATTAGTATTGGACGTCCCTCCCACAATCTACGCAATTCTCAGCGTCAATGGAATTTTGATGACGACTAGTGATGAGCGATTACGTTGACTATCGTCATCGGGTCGATAGTCGATATCGGCAATTATCAAGATGATTTCCGATAGTCGATAATAGATTATCGCCGATGACCATTAAAGTCTATGGGAGAAGAACAACACCTTCATTCTTACACCCAAACAGGGCTGGAGAAGCTGGAATTAACATCCACAACAGTCAAATGGATACGTGCTACATCTTAGGCAACACACTTAGGTTATAAAAGCCACAGAAAAAAAGTCACAGACCATTCACTATCCCTGTCTTGTACCACAGCATGACCATTAAACCTGCATGACCCACAAATTAAAAAGTGCCAGAAGGCAGTATGATTTGAACCATCATTTTACTTGAACTGGACATTGAATATCCCTGTCCTGGAACGCAGCATGAGCCCCAAACCTGCATGACCCCAGATTAAAAAGTGCCGGAAAAAGGAGTCTTTCAACCACCATTTTAGTAGAACTGGACATAGACTATCCCTGTCCTGGGCCACAGCATTAGCCCCAAACCTGTCTGACCCACAGATTTAAAAGTGCCGGAAATAGGAGTCTTTGAACCACCATTTTAGTTGAACTGGACATTGACTATACCTGTCCTGGGCCACAGCATGAGCCCCAAACCTGCATGACCCCAGATTAAAAAGTACCGGGAAAAGGAGTCTTTCAACCACCATTTTAGTTTCACTGGACATTGACTATACCTATCCTGGCCACAGCATGAGCCCCAAACCTGCATGATCCCAGATTAAAAAGTGCTGGTAAAAGGAGTCTTTCAACCACCATTTTAGTTTCACTGGACATTGACTATACCTGTCCTGTAGCACAGTATGACCATTAAACCTGTCTGACCCACAGATTAAAAAGAGCCGGAAAAAGGAGTCTTTCAACCACCATTTTAGTTGAACTGGACATTGACTATCTCTGTCCTGTACCGCAGAATGACCATTAAACCTGTCTGACCCACAGGATCTAAAAAGTGACGGAAAAAGTAGTCTTTAACACACCATTTGTAGTTGAATTGGACATTGTTTATACCTGTCTGTACCACAGTATGACATTTAAACCTGTCCTTGACCCAACAGAATAAAAAGTGCAGGGAAAAAGGAGTCTTTCAACCACCATTTTAGTTGAACTTTGACATTCGACAATATCTGTCCTGTACCGCAGAATGACCATTAAACCTGTCTGACCAACAGATTAAAGAGTGCCGGAAAAAAGGAGTCTTTGAAACCACCATTTTAGTTGAATGGACATTGATATACCTGCCCTGGGCCACAGCATGAGCCCTCAAACCTGTATGACCCAGATTATAAAAGTGCCGGAAAAGGAGTCTTTCAAACCACACTTTTAGTTTCACTGGACATTGACTATTACTTGTCCTGGGCCACATCATGAGCCCCCAAACCCTGCATGACCCCAGATTAAAAGTGCTGAAAAAGGAGCGGTCTTTCAACACCATTTTAGTTTCACTGGACATTGACTATACCTGTCCCGGGCAGAGCATGAAGCCCCAAACCTGCATGACCCCAGATTAAAAAGTGCCGGGAAAAAGGAGTCTATGAACACCATTTTAAGTTGAACTGGAACATTGACTATACCTGTCGTGGGCCACAGGCCATGGTCCCAAACCTGATGACCCCAGATGAAAAAGTGCCGGGAGAAACAAAGGTTCTGTAACCACCATTTTAGTTTCACTGGACAGTGACTATACTGTCATGTACCACAGCACTGACCCCTAAACCTGTTTGACCCACAAAATCACAAAGTGGCACTATGTCAAACTATTTTTGCTACAGTGACGTGTCATGCATTTAGTATATTTTTTGGTAACTAACATTTGTTTACAGAATTTATTTAGGAAGTTTTATTTATAGTTTTTACATTATTTCATTTTTGCTTTTTTTTCAAAGTCGTGATAACATACAAACATACATCCTGCCCTGCAGGTTTTTAGGTTATTTTTTATAAGTGTAGATGTGGAGTTTATTCGTTCGCACACTCCTGATAAGATAACTACTAAAATGTCCTATCATCCCAAAACACTTCTTTAGTGAGCAACATTTGCCCTCCTGGCCTCTAGTGAGTGATTCAGCCAATCATTCAATGGTTTCATTTTTACTCAATTCCATTCTTCACGTGATTAGGGACAGACTCACCCTGGAGTTCAAATGATGCGACCCCATAGTGTGACTCCAGACCCAGAAATTTTAAGCCATCAAATTGTGCATTTTGGGTCCAGCCCTGGAGCCTTTTTTGACATAACTTAACCTCACAGAAATAACCTTTTCAAAATCTGATTTTTTAGCAAAATTTGAAGCTACCTGATTGCCACTAAGGTGAGAGCACAGGTGCTGCCGTCAGCCATATGTTAAACACGGAGGTCCAGCTGCTGGGCATGATTACAGTGGTGCGGTGAGAGCCCAGGCTAGCGTCTGTCTCATCTCTATAACCGCAGGTTCAGCTGCAGGGCGGAGTTACAGTGGGTGCGGTGAGAGCCCAGGCTGGCGTGTCATCTTTAACCACGTATAAAATTGCCTTATGATGCAGCAAACACGGAAAACAGTTCGTGCGAAGTAGAGTGCAGATGTGTGAGGTAGAAAGACCTCCAGCCTTCCTCAGCTACACAGTCAAGACTGGGTAGCTCTAGCCCCTCGTATGAGTGGGATCTATTGAGCTTCACTTGGAAATGCTGGTGGTTGACATTCCTGTTCCACCCAGTGTGCCCTTTTTCTTGGCATTCTTTTTTTCGTTTTACTTCAAACATGCTGGAGGATATGATCTCTGTTCTTTGTTCTCTTCCAGTCCATGCTCCATACTCCATGTCCTTGAAATACAACTACATCTGGTCATGTCTTTCCGTGTACCTTCCCTTGTACATGTTTCAAAGGAAATATTTGTACCAGCTATTTTGTTCATTGCAAGTTTTTTAGTAGTTTATTCTAGGAAAACACATTTTAAATAGGATGGAATCCCACAATCTTGGTTTCTCTTTTTTTTTAATTGTATTAAATGGGTTGTCTCGATCAGGGATTGCTAGCATGTTAAAAGATCTCTGCAAATATGTGTCCATTAACAGTGTCCTACCTATTCCCATAATAGGACCTATAGTATAGCTTGCATTTCACAGCAAATGCCCCCAAAACATTCAAAAATGACCCATGAGTCACTTTTGACATTTGTGAAGATCAAATGTCTGTTAGAAAACAAAAAAATTTTTATAATAGAGACCTGTAGTATCAGCTGATGTCACAGCAAAATGCCCCCAAAAATTCAAAACATGCGACCCCTTGAGCAACTTTTGACAATTGTGAAGAACAAATGTCTTGTTAGAAACAAAAAATTTTTATAAATAGGACCTATAGTATTGGCTGCATTTCAAAGCAACCATGACCCCAACAAATTATAAAAATGACTTCTCAGCCACTGTTTAAAATTCGGGAGAGTGAGAAATGCCACTTAATAAGCCACATTTCTGTTCTCAAAGGGACCATGATTATAGCTGTATCCCTCACAGCACCATGACACAAAAATTCGAAAAAATGAGCTCTCAGAACTGTTTTAAAATGTGGGAGGAGAGAAATGCCATCTTAGAAGACACATTTCTGTTCCAAATGGACCATGATTATAGCTGTATCTCACAGCACCATGACCACAAAAATTGTAAAATAATGACACTTCTCAGCCTCTGTTAAAAATTGGGAGGGAGAAATGCCATTAATGCTCACAATTTCTGTTCCAAAGGACCATGATTATAGCTGTATCTCACAGCTCCATGACCACAAAAAATTATAAATTGAACTCCACAGGCCACTGTTGAAAATTGTGAGGGAGAAATGGCACTTAAAAGCCCCATTTCTGTTTCCAAAGGACCATGATTATTGCTGTATCTCACAGCACCATGACCACAAAAAAAATTATAAAAATGACTCCACAGCCACTGTTGAAAATTGTGAGGGAGAAATGGCACTTAAAAGCCCCATTTCTGTTCCTAGGACCGATGATTATAGGCTGTATCTCACAGCAACATGGACCCACTAAACCATTGACAATGCGAAAAAATTCTAAAGATGAAGTGGAGTAAATGGAATACAGTTTTATTATGAAACCTTGCTATCTCTTTTAAGTCTCCTCACAGCCAAAACCAGCAAAATGAAACTGTTGGGAACTGAGAATTAAAAATTGCAGTAAGAAATGATCATTTAAAAAAAAAGTTTACAAAGAGGAACCATTTCTGTTTGAAGAGGATATGTGAAGTAGACCGGCAACTAATCGCGGTGACCTCCGGCAATTTGGGCCACAACATCATCAGAGTCCATTGCCTGATTCATCTTGATGAAAAAGTCAAACGATCCTCAATATCTGTGGAAAGCCGGATGTGTTTGTTCTGTAATGACTCCTCCCAGCTGTGCTGAAGGTGGGTCCCCGCTCAGATATGACGCTGGTGCTGTGGCTAGGACAAACACCTCTATGGCGTGGCAAGCGGATCGGCCATTCATCCATTTGGATACCCGAAGTCGATTGGGTTCCCCGGAACACATACAAAAAACATCAGTGTTGAGACGCCAGATAGTCTGTGCACCATGTGATTCTTAAGCTGTGTGCTCTGTGTGTTGTATGTGTGCCCTGCATTACATGAGTTGGTGATGGTGGTAAATTAAAGATTGCCAGAGTGTCACCCATTTAGCTTTGCACCTTGCCTGCTGCTGCCGCTACGGCTAATTGGCACTCTCGCTGTTCACGTCGCCTGACATTGTTTTCATCGTGCCATTTGAAGAATCGGTAAGCAGACGCAAAACAGAAAGTCTCCAGTTGATTCACAATCAGCAAGGGGTCTCCATTTCCTGCATTTTTCTCTCTTATTTGCGGTGGGTAGAAGAAAGTGCTGAGTTTTGTTTTGTACGGGGAATCCAGGAGGGTGGCACCTCAGTAACTAGTTGTTCATTTTGTGGCCTTAAAAGCGGAGATATGTTGGAGGAAATGGAGCAATCAAAGCACTCATGTGAGAGATGGAAGCCTTGATTTCCCAAAAGCCTCTGGGTCGAGGGGCACTAGCAAAAACTGAATTCTTCATCATATTCCTCCTGCCTCAAAGTTCGCGCTCAACCTCTTTCCAAGGCAGGGACCGTCGGTAAAGTTGGTTGTCTAGGAATACTCCTCCTCCTCCGCTTCTCGGAACAAGTTCACAACAGCCCTGACTTGCCTAAGATGATGCAACCTGAGATCTGAGCGCCGCCTTGCAATAGCCCTGGACCCAGATCACACTGCCTAAATGGAAGGACCGATAAAATGAGAATGAAACTGTCGGGGCCTTGTGGGATTCGACGGACGAGAATGGCTCCGTGTCACATCTGTGTCCATCTCCATCTCCATCCGCTGGGTGGGACCTGATTGTTCAGAGTGTCCAACGATGTTCCAGAACTAAGATCCCACAATGCTCATGCTGACCAGGCATTGTCAGCACTGACCATTTTGTGGCTTCTTCAAAAACTGGCAAAGGATGGTGCAGAGCTCTTTTCACTGCCTCCACTCTCGGTTGGTCAACACCGAGGTCCGCGCGCTGCTTGTCAGGGCCATATGTCACTTCGTATGCGGTAATGGAATTGCGTTGCTTGCCACAATCACTGGAGCTTGTGGGAGTGGAATTCCAAGCGTGTTGCCACGTCAACAATGAGACGGGTGAAGGGGAGGAGGCCGAGATGATGCTGCAACGCAGCCAGGCGGAACTAAGCAGGGTGCGAAAGGCGGAAGTGGAACTAAGACACTCGAGCCTTCATCAGCATGGCAGTCCAGACAAGAGTAGCGCTTTAGAAAAATTTCTGGACGATGAGGTTCTTGACAGTTGCCAGCAAGGGATGTGCTCCAGCTACTGATCTTATGGGCGGCAGCTGATTTCGTGCCCGTTATCGCACAACCCATCTTGCCTAGGCACCAAGGTTCTTGTCACCCAGCCAGCGCTCGGTCTCGTTGCGGAGAGCGTCCACTGCTCATGTCCTGTGTGGGCTCGGTCTCAGACAGATTAATTTCAACATGGCCTGGTTTCTCTGGGCACGTTGATGCCACCAGAGGACCTTGGGGACACGAGCCATGCACCATCCCTGCGATTTTGAAGGAGCGTGCGCCGAGCCTGAGAGGCCACCTTCCGACCAGAGAAATCCACCAGCTTACCCAGTGAGGCTGGTCACAGAGATATAGCGCGCTTGGCCGTGTTACTAGTCCTTATGTATGTTCGGTGGTGAGATGGACCATTTCCGGACACAGATGCAGACACGCGCTTTGAAATTTTAGATGACAGCTGGCTGGCCAGGGCGAGGGACGGCTTTTCTCGGCAAAGAAAATGCCTGCTCGGCATCTGGTACTAGGGGCAGGCAGAAGGGCCATTGACGTGGCAGGAACCCATCTGTGTACACAGGACGAAAGGCAACATTTCCAAGGCAAAAAGCTGGCATTGCCGACATACAGGCATTTTGGCTTTGGGGTGTATGGTTTGGGTTATAAGTGTTTCTTCTGGCCCGCCCAAACCTGGAAGACAGAAGGCTGCGCTGCCTAAGACTGGCGTTGTATGGCGTGCTGGTCGTCAAACTGGCGGAAGGAGAAGGGGTAGGATGGGTCTCTGGTGGTGCTGGTGGTACTCGGGCGACGGTGGAGGCTGAAGCGGAGGCTGATCCCTGATCATGACTCTGAGAGACATGGGCAGCTGAGGAACGCTTGGTGGTGGCGGAGGAGGAGGCGGAGACAGAGGGTGTGACAGTGGTTGGAAGCCCGGCATCGGTCTGGCCTTTTTTGGCCAAGTGTTGCCTCCATTTCAACTCATGCATTCGCTGCATGTGACTAGACATGTTGGTGGTGGTTAAACACCTAAGATTCTTGCCTCTACTTATGCGTTTACGGCAAAGGCGGCATATGACATCGCTGGGTGAATCAGAGGCTTGCTCAAAGAAGGCCCAGGCTTGAGAGGTCCTGGACCTTTTTGACGGCGATAAGCGAGGAGCGGGGTTTCCGCTGACCATGGCTGGCGGAATCATATCAGCGGACTTCTGCGACCGCCCTCTCCCTTTTTGAGGCGGGACCCGTATTGACACTACCCCATCGTCTTCCTCCTCGTCCAGTGATGAAGCGCTCGCAAGCAAATTCTGCGGAAAAGACCACGATGGATCCGCAATGTCGTCATCATCATCATCAACACAGGTGAATTGGTCGTACATACATTCTGCATCCAGAAGAAGCGGGCTCCAAGCAAGGAGGCCTGCAAGACGTTGCGGACTGCAAGGATTTTTGCGATGACGGCTTCCTTCTCCTCTCTGATGGCATCAGTAACTGGGCGTCAAGAGCAGACACAAACTCATCTCTTTAGGCTCTTGATCTTTTAACATGCCCTTCTGACCCCAACCGCATTTTGTCATCAAGAGAGGACTTCAGAAGAAATGGATTATCCACAGTGGTGGGTACACGAGTTGACTTTTGGCTGCCTTCACTTCATGGTTGGAAGGAGCTGATGATGCTGGATGACGACATTTGTGGCCGTGACTGTGAGGGCGACGAGGTAGAACTGCTGGAGCACGGTTGCATTAAAAACACTGGAAGAAACAGATTGGCGACGCTGTTCGTTACTGAGATTAAAAGGGCCCTGGACACAGAGCGATGACAGGCCTGACGGTCCTGCAACCGACGATCACTGCTTGCAGTGTTGTCGCCAGCAATGGAAGGAGCACCGTTCTCTCGTACCTCTACCTCCATGTCCTGCCCCCCTCTTTGCTAGCTTACCACCTGCATTTCGCTTCCATGTTCAGAAAGATAAAAATTTGAGAAGGTATGGAAGAGTTTTGGAAGTCTCATTTAAAAGACGGGCAAATAACTGCCATATTCTAAATCCTTCAAATCCAAAACAAAATTGCTGTATTCAAAATTTAAGTGCGAAGGTGCCTCATATCACAAAGTGGGACTGCGCCAAAGTGAAAAAAAACTACTGAAAAGTATATGGATAATAAATCTGGAGTTTTGCTCACTTTACAAATTACAACTGCGGTGACTACAAAAATTGGTGTTTCAAATTTTTAAGTGCAAATGTGTCTCTATCAACAAAGCCTGGAATGCCGCAAAAGTGAGAAAAAACACCTATCTGAAATGTCTAACGGATAACTAAAATGAGTTTTCACCTTACAAATCTCAACTGCGGTGCCATACAAAATTGGCTGACTGTATTCAAATTTAAGTGCAGGTGCCTCTATCAAACAACGCTGGACTGCGCCAAAGTGAAAAAAACACGTAATCTGAAATGTATACGGAAATAAAAGTGAGTTTTGCACCTAACAAATTACACACTGCGGTGACTACAAATTTGCTGCATTTCAATTAAGTGCATGGTGCCTCTATCAACAAAGCTGGACTGCGCCAAAGTGAAAAAACTCCTATCTGAAATGTATAGGATAATAAAGGTATTTTTTGCACCTATCAAATTACACCGGCCGTGACTACAATTTGCTGTATTCAAATTAAAGTGCAAGAGTGCCTTCTATCAACAAAGCTGGACTGCGCCAAAGTGAAAAAACAACCTATCTGAATGTTACGTGGATAAATAAAAGTGGAGTTTTGCACCTATCAAATACACGGGCAGTGACTACAAAATTGCTGTGTTTCAACATTTAAGTGCAAGTGACTCTATCAACAAAGCTGGACTGCGCCAAAGTGAAAAAACACCTTATCTGAAATGTATATGGATAATAAATGAGTTTTTTGCACCTAACAAATACACGGCGGTGACTACAAATTGCTGTATTAAAATTTTAAGTGCAAGGTGCCCTATCAACAAAGCTGGACTGCGCCAAAGTGAAAAAACACCTATCTTAAATGTATACTGATAATAAAAGTGGATTTTTGCACCTAACAATTCACCTGTGGTGACTACAAAATTGCTGGATTCAAATTTAATGCAAGGTGCCTCTATCAACAAACTGGACTGCGAAAAAGTGAAAAAACACCTATCTAAAATGTATAGGATATAAAAAGTGGAGTTTTGCACCAAACAAAACACCTGCGGTACTAAAAAAATTTTCTGTATTCAAATTTAAGTGAGGTCCTCTATCAACAAAGCTGGCCTGCGCCAAAGTGAAAAAAACACCATCTGAATGTATACGGATAATAAAAGTAAGTTTTTCACCTAAAAATCCCACCGGCGTGACTACAAAATTGCTGTATTCAATTTTAAGTGCAAGGTTTCTCTATCAAAAGCTGGACTGAGCCAAAGTGAAAAAACACCTATCTGAAATGTATACGGATAATAAAAGTGGAGTTTTGCACCTAACAAATACACCTGCGGTGACTACAAAATTGCTGTATTCAAATTTAAGTGAAAGGTGCCTCTATCAACAAAGCTGGACTGCGCCAAAGTGAAAAAACACCTATCTAAAAATTTATACGGATAATAAAAGTAGTTTTTGCACCTAAAAAAAGACCTGCAGTGACTACAAAATTGCTGTATTCAAATTTAAGTGTAAGGTGCCTCTATCAACAAAGCTGGACTGCGCCAAATTGAAAAAAACACCAATCTGAAACGTATACTGATAAAAAAAGAGGAGTTTTGCACCTAACAAATACACCTGCGGTGACTACAAAATTGATGTATTCAAATTTAAGTGCAAGGTCCTCTTCAAAAAGCTGACTGGAAAAATTAAAAAAAACACCTTTCCGAATTTTA
>JAODAL010042408.1:0-34856 GCA_025379985.1 Phyllomedusa bahiana | reverse complement strand
CTGATTTTTTTTTGAACGGGCCCCCCTTTGGATTTTGATTGGTTCAAAATTTCCCCTTTGGCTATAAGGGGTTCTTTGTCACTCCTATTCGATTGGCCCAGATAGCCAACCCCCCCGCAAAACCCAAACCAATATCTTTTTCTGCATTTTTACTGTATTTTGAACGTCCCCCCGTTGATTCGATTGGTAATGTTCCCCATGGTTTTAAAATGGTTCACGTCCCTCCTTTTCTGATTGGCGGTTTTTCCCGCCAAAATGAGAAAGTTTTTCAGAATTTGAATTCTTATTTCCCGGAAATTTTCCAATACCCTTTTTTATATTGCGCCGTTCAGATTTTGGAAAGTAAATTTTTTTTTTTTTAATTTTTATTTTTGAGGTTACCTTTTCTGACCTTTTTTTTCCCCGTTTTTTAAAAGGGCATTTTTCGGACAACCCGCTGCAGGGAGGGGAGCCCAAATTTTCTGCGTGATATTCATCTGTTTCCTCTCATGTTCCGTTTTTGTTTCACATCGCTGCCACCGGACTTTTTAGCCCAAAAATAAACCAGGTCGCCTGTTGGAACTGCCGAGCGCTGCACGCGCCTCGCTTCCAACCGCGATCGTACATGCCCGGAGTTTTCGAGCGCACCGGTCCCCCCCCGGAACCCTACACCGCGCCCATTGCCCCCCCCTTCTGGGGGGCGCAGCTGAAAGGGGGTAAACACGCATTCCTGCGTCCGACAGGGGGATGGGGCCCGGGAGGCGCATATACCCAGAAAACAGCGTAAACCCGTTAAACATTCGCTCAAAAGAGAAAACAAATCCGAAAAAAATTTGTCTGTTTTGGAAAAAATTTATTTGAAAATTATGGTGGAAAATTTGGGATTTTGGGAATAACAAAAGTTTATCTCAAAACTTTTTTATATCCTTTGTTGGCAGACAGAGGTAAACGTTTTCTGTAAGCTTTCCCAAAGGGTTGGGACCAACTGTGGAGCGGTAACCAAAGCTCCGGCCTGCTCAAAATTTTCCTGACACCACTCCCGACTCCTGACCCCGACATAGATGGCACATTTTAAGTGATAACTTTACTGTAGTAAAATGTCCATTCACTTTTTATCACCCAAGATACAAAATCAAGCTATTTAGGTAGAATTTCACTGACAATCAAAAAGGTAACTTTTTTTTTTTTCTTTTTACTTTCAGGCCAATCTCACCATTCACTACCTTTGAAACGTGAGGTTACCCTCATTTATAGACACATAAAATTTAGTTTTAGCATTGTTGTTACGATTATTACGACAAGTTGAAATCGGCAGGTTTTTTTTTGTTCGGATTTTTCACACGGATAAATTTAGGGAAAATGCGCATAATCTATTTTTAATATCGCGCCATTTCGCACTTCCTGTCATTTTGAGGCCAGAAAATCAGCTTAGAGAATAAGCAGGAATTGGGGTGCGACGTCATGACTGGGAGGTAATGGTTGTGATGGCGGAAAAATACATGACCTCGTTTTACATAGAACAGCCCTTCCTGTTCAGTTCAGTGTTGTCTGTGTATCAAAAGAGCGGGACATTGCTGGTCTCTCTCAAAACAGCTCGGCGAAACTGTTATTTGTTCCACAGACAACTATGTTTTTTAGCTGGAATTAAACTTAGGTAAAATTTAGAGATTTGCTTTTTTATTTTACAGCTGAGAATTTTAAAGGGAATCTAGCGCTGTACAGCCGCGGGGGGGGGGAGGGGGCGGGCGAACACAGACAGACAGCTGGAAGGCATTTTTTTTTTAAAAAGGAGGGGGATATTGGCACCCCAACTGTCTTTGACCTGATTGCAGTGGGGGTTTTGATTAACCATTTTTGCCCGTTTTTTGGGGAAATATTTCTTGTATGTTTTGGACCCGTACTTAATTAGGATTTTAAACTTTCTAGTAAAATCAGGGTGTATTTGTGGTGCAAAAAAGCCTTTATTATCGTACACGGTTTTAATTAGGTTTTTTTTCACTTTGGTGCGGGCCCCGTTTTTAAGGCCACCTTTCATTTTTTAATTTTAAACAGCAATTTTGTAGTCACCGCAGGGTTTTTTATAGGTGCAAAAAACGCCTTTTTATTATCCGTATACATTTCAAATAGGTGTTTTAATCTTCACCTTTTGGTGCGGACCAGTTTCGTTCATAGGAGCCACCTTGCATTTAAATTTAATACAGCAAATTTTTTTATCACCGGCGTGATGTATTTAATAGGTGCAAAAAACGCCTTTTATTTATCTGTATACATTTCAAATATGTGGTTTTTTTCACATTGGTGCAGCCCAGTTTTGTTCATATAGAGAGCCACCTCATTTCAAATAGTAATACAGCAATTTGTAGTCACCAGCAGGTGTATTTTATAGGTGCAAAAAACGCCTTTTATTATCCGTATACTTTCAAATAGGTTTTTTTTCACTTTGGTGCGGACCAGTTTTGTGTCATAGAGCCACCTTGCATTTAAATTAATAATACAGCAATTTGTAGTCTCCGCAGTGGTATTGATAGCTGCTAAAAACGCCTTTTATTATACTGTATACATTTCAAATAGTGTTTTTTTTCACTTGAGTGCATGCCAGTGTTGTTCATAGAGCCACGCTTGCATTTAAAATGAATACAGCTATTTTTGTTAGTCACCGCAGGTGTATTTTATAGCGCAAAAAATGCCTTAATTATCCGATTTAACATTTCAATAGGTGTTTTTTTCACTCAGGTGCGACCCATTTTTGTTTCATAGAGCCACTTGCTTATAAATTTATACAGTAAAATTTTTTGTAGTCATCGCAGGTTAATTTATAGGTGCAAAAAACGTCCGTTTAACATTCCGTAATACATTTCAAATACAGGTGTTTTTTCCTTTGTGCGGCCCACCTTGCACTTAAATTTGAATACAGCAATATCTATGTCGTCACGCAGGTGTATATATAGGTGCAAAACACAGTTTGTGATATCCATATAATTTTTAATAGCTGTATTGCACGTGGTGTGGCCCTAGTTTTTTTTTCAAATAGCCACCCTGTACGACAATTCTGATAGAAAAAATCTCAAGTAACTGGATTCTCGTGTTCTGTATTGGGTCATTGCTGCAAAAACGCAATTTCCATCGTGTAAACTTCTGAGCATTTATTGCCTCGTGAATCCAGTTTGTCGCAGATAGTGCACTTGTATGTATATATGTAGAAAACTATCAATTCCTAGTCCATACTGGCATTGAAAAGAAGACACACTGTTGATTTGTCTTATTTGGTCTTCCACTAGAACGCATTTCACAGTATTTGCAAGAAACATTTCAGTTTCTAATCCTAGTTGGCTGTAGTAAATTAGAGGATTTAAGAATAGCTGTGAGTTGCCATCTTTCTATAAGAGACTGTCAAAAACTCTTCCATACCTTTTTAAAAATATATCATTCTGACATGGAGCGAAATGTGACAAGAGGAGGGTAGGACATGGAGGATAACAGGTACGAGAGAAGGTTGCTCCTTCCAGTGCTGGCTACAACACACATGCCAGCGAGGAACCATCTGTTGCAGACCGTCATGCCCTCACATCGCATGGTCAGGAGCCCTGTGAATCTCAGTAACGAACAGCGTCGCCAATCTGTGCTTCATTGGTTTAACTGCAACCTGCATCCTGCAGTCTTAACCTCTCGTCTCCCCAGTCACGGCCACAAATGTCGTCACAGCATCATCTCTCGCGATCCGTCCAACATGAAGCGAAGGCCAGCCCAAAATGTTCAACTCGTGTACCCACCACTGTGATAATCCATTTTCTGAAGACCGCCCTGATGACAAAATGCGGTTGGGGTCAGAAGGCATGTAAAAGATCAAAGGGGGGCGAGAGGGGCGGTGGGGGGCAAAGAGGATGCTTTTTGTCTGCTCTGATGCCCAGTTACTGATGCCGATCAGAGGAGGAGAAGGGAATCCGGTCAATCGGCAAAAAATTTCCCGTGTGGTCGGCAACGCCTTGCATTCCTCTTGCTTGAAGCCTGCAGCTTCTGGATGCCGAATTCCAGGACGACCAAGTCACCTGTTTGATGAGATGATGAAGGACATGCGGATCCAACTTGGTCTTTTTCCGCAGATTTGCTTGCAAGCGCTCAATAACTGGACAGAGGCGGAAGACGATGGGGAGTGATCAATACTGGGACCCGCTTAAAAAAGGGAGAGGCGGTCGCAGAAGTCCGCTGATAGTATACCACCAGCCAAGGTCACGGAATCCCCGCTCTTTTTTATCGCTGTCAAAAAGGGTCCAGGACCTCAAGCCTTTCTTCTTTAGCAAGCCTCTGATTCCCCCAGCGATGTCATATCCCGCCTTTGCCGAAACCATCATAAGGGGCAAAAACCTTGGGGTTTTTAACTACCACCAACAGTCATCACATGCACGAATGCATGAGTTGAAAGGGAAAGGCCACACGGGCCAAAAAAGGCCTCACCGACCCGGGCTTTCCAACCACGTCACACCCTCTGTCTCTCCCCTCCTCCTCCTCCGCCACCCCAAAGCTTCCTCAGCTGCCCATGCTCTAGAGCCCCATAACACGGCCATCTACAGCCACCTCTGTCTTCATTTGGAGCGAAGAAAACTTTAAACCCCAAAACCATCCCAAACCAAAAGCCTGAATTCGCTTGCCGGGCTTTTGGCCCTTTGGGAAAATTTTTTCCCTTTCCGTCTGGGGGACACAGAGGGTTCCGCCACGTCATGCCCCCTTGCCGCCCCCAATCCAATCCGACAGGTTTTTCTTTTCCCAAAAAGCGTCCCCCCCTGTCACCACGTGCCCCTAAAATTTCAGCGAGTTGCTCTCTGTGTCGGGAAATGCCCCATCTGACCACCGACACAGGGACATAACACGGTCAAGGCCGCTATAATCCTGTGACAGCCACTGGGGACTGGGGGGATGTCTCTGGTTACGGTTCCAACCGGCCACCCTCTTAAAACCCCGCGGGGATGTGAGAGTTCTTTCCCCCAAGTCCTCTGGGGGAATCAGGGGCCCATAAAAACCGGGCCCCTGTTAAATTAATCTTTTTTGAACCCGTCCACACACAGGTCAAGCTGGGGACGGCTCTCCCAACGAGACCACGCGGGCTGGTCCAAAACCTTTCCAGGCAGGTGGTTGCGATAACGGTCGAAATCTGCTGGCCCCCTAAGATCGGTGGCTGGAGCACTCCCTTGCCGGGAAATGCATGAACCTTTGTCGCCAAAATTTCTAAACGCTACCCTCTGGCCCTGCTGGGGAAAGGCTCGAGGTCTTTTTTCACAGTTCCCCCTTTTGCCCCCTCATCGCCCCCGGGCTGCTTTGCACGTCAGCTGGGCCCCCCCTCAACCGTCTCATTGTTGACGTGGCAACACCGGAACTCCACCCTCCCATGCCCAGCGATTGTGGCACAGCGCAATACCTTTAGCAGTACGAAGTGACACGGGCCTGACAACAGCAGTGGGGACCTCGGGGTGTTGAGCCACCGAGGGGACCAGGTGAAAGACTCTGCCCCACCCTTTGCCATTTTGAAAAAGCCCCCAAAAATGGTTAGTGGGAAATGCACTTGTCCATACATTGTGGTATCTTATTCTGGAACGATCGTTGACACTCTGAAACTCAGGTCCCACCAGCGAGGGAGGGGGAAGGGGACACAGATGCGGACACAAGCCTTTTCTCTGTCGAATCCACAAGGCCCGACAGTTTCAAATTTTATGGGTCTTCATTAGGCAGTGGTTGGGGGTCCAGGGCATGCAAGGCGGCCATCACTCTCGGGTGCATCATCTGGGGCAATCAGGGCCGTTTGAAGCTGTCCGGGGGGAAGCGGAGGGGGGAAAGGGGGTATTCCGGGACACCGATTTACCGAAAACCCTGCCTTGGAAAGGGTTGGCGCGAATTTGGGGGGAGGGAGGAAGTTGGAAGATCAGTTTGCTGTGCAATTTGACCCAAGGTTTGGGAAATAAAGGTCCATCTCTCACAGATGCTGGATGCCCATTCCCCCAAATATCCACCCTTTTCTGGGTGGCCCCCTCCGGGGGCCCCGATCAAAAACCAAACTCTGCACTTTTCCCGCACCCACCCAAATAGAATAAAAGCAGGAAATGGAACCTTCTGATTTATCAACTGGAGAAACCCGGTTTCGTCGCTTCACTTTTTCAAAAGTCAGGTGAACAACGTCCGACGTGACGGCAGTAGAGTGCCAAACCTACGCAGCAGAGGGAAGGGGGCAGAAGCCTAATGGGGGACCTCTGGCATCTTTTATTACCACCCACCAACACATTAATGCAGGGCACACAACAAAACACAAGAAAAACTAAGACATGGTGCAACTATCCGTCTCAACACCCATTTTTTTTTATGTGTTCCGACCCCTTGACTTTTGGTGTCCCAAAAAGGGTAATGGCCCGACTCGCCCCGCCATAATTTGTCCTGCCCAGCAGCCACGTCTATCTCGGACCTTCAGCACAGCTGAGGATCATTACAGACAAACGCATCCGTTTTTTACAGATAAGGGGCGTTTGACTTTTATCAAAGAAACAGGGGATGGACTCTGAGAGTTTTGGGGGGCCCCAATGCCCAGGTCACCATTTGTTGCCGGTCTACTTCACATTTCCCCTTCACACAGAAAAGGGCCTCTTGAAAACTTTTTTTTTTTTTTTTTTTTAAAAGATCAATTTTATTCTCATTTTCCCAAAAGTTTTATTTGCGGTTTTTGCTGTAGGAACGTAAAAGACAAAAAACCCAAAGGTTTCAGACAAAACCGTAATTCCCATTTACTCCATCTTTAAAAATTTTTTTTTTCGATTGCAATGGTTTTGGGGGGCATGGGCTAGAATACAGCTATAATCATGGTCCTTTGGAACAGAAATGTCCCTTTTCTCCCCTCACAAATTTTTTTAACAGGCTGAGAAGTTTTTTAAATTTTTTTTTGGGCATGCTGCTTGAAATGCACTATACTACAGGGCCTATTTTAAAAAGTGGTTTCTTAAAACAACATTTGTTCTTCACAATTGTCAAAAGTGGCTCAAGGGGATTTTGAATTTTTGGGGCATTTGCTTAAAAAGCAGCTAGACAAAAGGTCCATTTAAAAAAAAGTGGTTTTTAACGACTTTTTTTCTTTACAATTGTCAAATGGCTCAAGGGTGAGGTGCTGTCAAAAACAGGGAAAAGGTAGGGCTCGGTTAAGGGCACATATTTCAAAAATGACTTGTTTTGCAAATCTTTTAAAATACTAAAATTCCCGTAGTGGGAACAACCCCTTTAAAACAATTAAAAAAAAGAGAAACAAAGACGTGGGGGATTCCATCCTATTTTAAAAAGGGGTTTTCTAAATTTAAAATACTAAAAAACTTGCATGTACAAAAACTGAACAAATATTCCTCTAATTTACAAGGGGGGTACAGGAAGACTTGAACAGATGTAGGTTACCCAGGACAGGCAGTCAATGTTTAGTTCAACTAAAAAGGGGGTTTTAAAACTCCTTTTTCCGGGGCTTTTTTAAACGTTTTCAACAGGGGTTTTAAGGTCATACGCGGTCCAGGACAGGCATAGCAAAGTCCATTCAACCCAAAAGGTGGTTTTTAAAGACTCCTTTTTTCCGGGCCCTTTTTTAAAACTTGGGGCATGCAGTTTTTGGGGGTCATGCTGGGCCCAAAAGATATAGTCAATGTCCATTCAACTAAAGGTGGTTGAAAAACTCCTTTTTCCGCGTCACATTATAATCTGTGGGTCATGCAGATGTTGGGGTTCATGCTGTGGAGCCCAGGACAGGTATAGCAAATGTCAGTTCAACTAAAAGTGGTGGTTGAACGACTCCTTTTTTTTCCGCACTTTATTAAAATCTGGGGGTCATGCAGGTTTTGGGTCTCAGCTGTGGCCAGGACAGGGGTATACAATTACCAGTTCAAAGAAAAATGTAGATCAAATAATATCTGCCTTCTGGCGCTTTATTAATTTGTGTGGTCATCGCAGGTTATAAGACTTCATGCTGTGGTACAAGACAGGATATGAATGGTGTGACTTTTTTTCTTGGCTTTTATAACCATAAGTGTTTGCCTAAGATGTAGCAATATCCAATGACTGTTGTGGATGTAATACCAGCTTCTCCAGCCCTGTTTGGGTGTAAAAATGGAAGGTGTTTGTTCCTCTCCCCCATAGACTATAAATGGTCATCGGCTGATAATCTATTATCAGGACAAACAGAAATCGACTTGAATAATTGCCGATATCGACTATCGACCCGATGGGACAGATAAGTCAACCGTAATCCTCCATCACTAAGCATCAGCTTAGTTTCTGCATCTTCCATGTCCACCATGTAAATGTCTTATTACTGTTTTGCTCCTAAAAAATCTAAAATTTGGCTTTCAGCACTACCTGAATCTCTGGCTCTTGACCAATTCAAGCAAGTCTTTGACCAAAATCTGATCCCAGGTCCCTCTTCTACCACATCCCCAATGTTGGATAGCAGACTTGGGATTTAGGTTCCGAATACAACATTTCTTAAACTCTACCCACAAAAATTGTATTGAGGCCAATACAGCAACTTTACCTTCAATGTCATACGACCCTCTTCTCCAACCTTGACGAATGCTTCATGTTGTTGTCCTGCTGTGATACTGATGACGATTATCGATCACGGGTCGATAGTCGATATCGTCAAATATAATGAGATACTCCGATAGTCGACAATAGATTATCGCCGATAACCATTAAAGTCTATGGTAGAGCAACAACACCTTCATCTCTTACACCCAAACAGGGCAGGAGAAGCCCAGGAATTAACATCCACAACAGTCAAAAGTGTCGGATACGTGCATGACATCTTATGCAACACACTTTAGTGTATAAAAGCCCAGAAAAAAAAATCACAGAACGCATACACTATCCCTGTCAGCACCACACATGACCCTAAACCTGCATGATCCACAAAATAAAAATTGCCAGAAGGCAGTATGATTTGAACCAACTTTTAACTTGAACAGACATTTGAATATCCCTGTCCTGAACGCAGCATGAGCCCCCAAACCTGCATGACCCCAGATTTAATAAGTGCCGGAAAAATGATTCTTTCAAACCACCATTTAAGTTGATACTGACATTAGACTATACCTGCCAGATACCACCGTAGACCCATTAAACATGTCCCTGACCCACAGATTAAAAAGTGCCGGAAAAAGATTCCATTTCACCACCATTTTAGTTTTACACTGTACATTGACCAAACCTGTCCTGGGCCACAGCATGAGCCCCAAACCTACATGACTCCCAGGATTAAAAGAGTGCCATGAAAAAAGGAGTCTTTCACCACCATGTATAGTTTCACTGGACATATACTGTCCCCCTGTCCTGGACGCACAGTATGAGCCCCAAACCATCATGACCCCGCCACATTTAAGAAATTCCGGAAAAAGGAGTCTTTCAACCACCATTTTAGTTTCACTGGACATTGACCATAACCTGTCCTGGGCACACAATGACTCTTAAACCTGTTTGTATTCCACAGATCACAAAGTGCACTATGCTATTTGTACAGGTGACTGTCATTAGTATATTTTTTTGTAACTGACATTTGTTTACAGAATTATATTTAGGGAATTTTATTATAGTTTTACAATATTTCATGTTTGCGTTTTTTTCAAGTTTGATAACATACAACATACACCCCATCCCTTCAGTTTTTAAAGGTGATTTTTACATGGTGTAGAATTGGTTAATTTCGTCCGCACACCCCATAAGTAATAAAAAATGTCCTCAACATCCCCAAAACACTCTCTAGTTGAGAAGACATTTGCCACTCCTGGCTTCTGAAGAGTGATTCAGCCAATCATTCAATGGTTTCCATTTTCCACCCAAATCCTTCTTCAGTGATTAGGGACAGACTCCCCTGGTAGATCAATGATTCGACCCGCCCATTAGTGGACAACACCCCAAAAAAAGTTAAGCCACAAATTGTGCAAATTGTGACCCAGCCCTAGGAGCCCTTTATTGAGACACAACTTAACCTCAAAGAAAATTCACCTTTTCAAATCGGAATTTTTTAGAGTAAATTTGAAGCTCACCTGATTGCCCCTAATGGTGAGACCAGTGCTGCCCTCACCATCTGTTAACAGGCGAGTGAGTGCTAGGTGCCTTAGGGACTCAGACTTACAAGGGTGCGTGTGAAGCCCAGGCTGGCGTCCGCCATCTATAACACAGTAAAAATGCCCTTATGCACGCCAGCAACGAAAACAGTCGTCCTGAAGCAGAGTGCGGAAGCGGGCAGTGTGAGTAAGACCTCCAGCCTTCCTCATTAAACCGTCAAGAACCTGGGGTACGCTTGCCCCTCGTATGAGTGCGTACAAATTGAGCTTCACTAAGGCAATAACTGGTTGTTAACCGCTCTGAGTCCACCAGATGCCCTTTTTCTTGGCATTCTTTTTCTCATTTTACTCAATGTTCCTGGAGGAATGTCTCTTTACTTTGTTCTCTGTCCGTGCACCAGTACTCCATTTCCTCGAATATCTACAACTGGTCAAGTTTTTTCCTGTACCCCCCTCCCTTGTACAATTCAGAGTAAATTTTTCACCAGCTATTTGTACCATGCAAGTTATTTATTAGTTTAATTCTAGAAAAAACATTTTTAAAAATAGATGGAATCTCCCACCATGTCTTTGGTTTCTCTTTTTTTAAATTGTGTTAAATGGGTTGTTCTCAATACAGGGAATCTAGCTATGTTAAAGATCTTGCAAAAACGAGTCATTTGTGCAATATGATGTCCCATTAACAGTGTCACAAAACCTATTCCTGGTTACCTGAACCAGCACCATCACCCAGAGCCACTCTTGAACAATTGTGAAGAACAAATGTCTGTTAGAAACAACATTTTTTTAGAATAGGACCTGTAATAGTAGCTGCATTTCAAAGCAGTCATGACCCAAAATAATTATAAATAAATGACTTCTCAGCCACTTTTAAAAATTGTTAGGGAGAAATTGCCTACCAATTCTGTTCGCAATAGGATCATGATATAGCTTTATCTCAAAGCATCCATGACCCCAAACCCATTGACCAATGCGAAAAAGTTCTAAAGATGGAGTAAATGGAATCTCGGTATTGTCATGAAACCTATGGTGTCTTTAACATTCCTTCCACACAGCAAAACCAGCAAAATGAAACTATTTGTGGAAATGAGAATAAAAAAGAACATTTTAAAAAAATATTATATTTTCAAAGAGGACCATTTCTGATGTTAGAGGAATGTAATTAGACCGCAAACTAATCGGACACCTCGGGCAATTTTTTGTGCGTGCGGCCACAACATCATCAGAGATCTCTCGTTTAGAAACAATAGCCTTACAATTATTTATAAATAGGACCTTAGTGTATATACAGCTGCATGGCACAGCAAAATGCCCACCACCACAACAACGCATGACCCAATGAGCCACTTTGGAAACAATTGTGAAGAACAAATGTCAATAATCAAACAAACCTTTTTATATTTATAAAATGACATTTCATAAACGCTGTCATGTCACAGCAAACGCCCCCAAAATTGCAAAACAGCGATTCACCCTTGCGCCCTTTATTGACAAGATGTTTACGCGATCACATTCAGTTATAAACCATAATCTTTTAGAGTAAGGACCTGTTTGTTATTTCTGCTTTTCAAGCAGCATAACCCACAAAAATTATAAAAAATTAACTTTCTCACCACGTTTAACAAATAGTGAGGAGAAAATCCCACTTAAAGCCACATTTCGTTCCAACGCAGGACCGGGGTAGTATTAGGTCTTACGTCGGTCGAGGCAACTTACACGCTCTCAACGAACACACACACAACAAGTGTAGGGAGGATGAATCTTTTACACACACAATTCGGCGAGGAGGGTCTTAGGGGGGTAGCGCACACACATTACATCAATATGGGAGGGGAAAACCAAACCTTGAATTATTGCTGTAATCTCACCAACATGACCCCAAAAATTATAATATGACTTTCTCAGCTACATTAAAAATTGTGGAGGGAGAATTGCCACTTAGAAGCCACATTTCTGTTCCAAAGGACCATAATTATAGCTGTATCTCTAAGCACATACCTCAAAATGAACCATTGACAATGCAAAACTTCTAATAAAAGTGGAGTTAATGGGAATAAGGTGTTGTTCTGAAATAGTGCTGTCTTTTACAGTCTCCTCACACAAACCAGCAAAATGAACTTTGGAACAAGAGAATAAAAATTTCAGTAAGAAATGTATCATTTAAAAAAAGTTTTCAGAGGACCATTTACTGGTTTGAAGAGGAAATGTGAAGTGTGTGCACAACTGCACATTTAGAAGCCCCGGATCCTGGAACAAATGAGCAAGTGGCGACACTGAGATCATTGCCCACTTGGAAGCGAGCCGGCTGCCCACTGAGCAATCACTCCTAGTGTAGATACTGGGGAGGGTGTAGCATGGAGGTGCAAAGAACATAAGGAATGATAGAAGGGTAAACAGTAAAAAGAAGGGAAGATGAAGTAGTGTCAGGGAAGGGCATAGTCCATAACTGGTACACCAACGCCCAACGAAATTTTGCACATAGGCGATGAGGGTGGATGTCGGTTCCAGTAAATAGCATTGCTGCAGCAAGAACACTACCCTTCAATCATCCATAAGATGGGGATTAGGATTGCAGGTCAGCTAGACTGGTGCTAGTAGTTTGGGGACTCCATTCTTAAGGGGCACAGACATGGCAATCTCCACGAAGACCGGGATCGTCGAACAGTGGTGTTGTTTACCTGGGCCCGGGTTCCGACATATCGTGATCGTTGACAGATTGCGGGTGGGGCTGTGAAATCCAGCTGTCATGTCCACATTGGCACCAATGACAAAGTTAGAGGTAGATGTAGTGAACCTTAAAAACGATTTCAGTGACCTTAGGCCAAAAGCTCAGGGCAAGGACCTCCAAGGTAATAATTTTCAGAAATATTACCTGTTCCACGAAGCCACACCAGAGAGGCAGCGAGATTAAGAAGTGAATAAGTGGTCAAAAAATTGGTGTAGAAAGAGGGATATGGGTTTTTGAGAACTGGGCTGACTTCTGTCTGACTACAGACACTATGCTAGGGATGGCTGCCACCTAAATGAGGGAGGTGCGCTGTATTTGGGCACAAAATGGCCAGGAAGTTGGAGGAATATTTAAACTAGGGACTGGGGGGGAGGGTAACTACACATATGCATGCAAGAGTAGTGAAGATAGAGAGCTGGGAATTAGGAATAAATCAGGGTGGAGTGGAGGAGGGGTGTAGCAATAGATAAAAAGAACAGGAGAAGCATAAAAACTGAAAAATCTATAAATTGCATGTTGACCAATGCCAGGCAGTCGACCAACAAATTAAAGAACTAGAAGTATTAATAGTCTTAAGAAAAATTATGACATAGTGGGATAACTGAGACATGGCTAGGACGAGACATGACTGGTTGTGCGTTAACTTCAGGGTTACAGTCTATTACGAAAGGATCGAAAAAGACCCGGAAAGGGGAAGGAGACTGTCCTCTAAGTAAAATCCTGTCTGAATCCAACACAGCGGGAATATATATGATACATGTAAGAAGCAATGTGGAATCATATGTGTAAATATACATCGGGTAACACTAACGAATATAATACTAATAGGGTACTGCGAAAGGCCCGCCAAATAAAACAGACACCCATGGAAGATGTACTCCTCAGGCAAAAGATGAGGCGCTAATCAAATGAGTTATGATTAGGGCCGACTTAACTATCCAGTACATCAATTGGAGAATCTGAAGCTTGTAGCTCTGATAAAGGAAAACTGTTTTTTGTCAATACACAAATGATAAATACCAATTGCCAAATGTGCAGGAACCACCTAGAGGAAAGCCCGTCTAGACCTAAAAGTTAACTAATAGACCCTGACAGAGAAACAAGGATCAGGGTTGAGGGCACATCGGGAATAGTGAACCATAATATAATAAATTTCCGTTTATCTTCAATAGAAGTTTTTTTGTCAAGGAGCCACAAAAAAACACTGAATTTCTTAGGATAGGCTAATTATATATCTGCTTAGGAGCCTAAACCGTATTGACTGGACAATGTGTTTAAATATGTCAGAACTTAAAAATAAATGGGATATTTTTAAAAACTTTCCTAGGCTTTAACCTACAGTGGAAGGTACATACCTTATGTTAATAAAAAAAATAGAAACAGGAAAAACCCAATGTGGTATCAACAGGATGTAAAAGAGGCAATAAAAAAAAAAAACAAAAAGAAAGCTTTCACCTACTAAAACAGAGGGCAGTGAAGAGGCACTAAGAAGCTATAGGGAAAAAAAATAAGTTTAAAAATAAAATAAAGGAAGCCAAGCTGGAGACGAAAGACAATATTGCTAAGAAATTAAAACTAACCCCGAAAATTTTTTTTAACTATATAAAAAGTAAAAAGATTAAAACAAAAAAGTTGCGCCTTTGAAAAAAATACTGAGGATAGACAGAGAAGGCGATGAGAAAAAAGCAACGAATAAATAACACCTTTATTTCCCCACTGAAATTTTAACCAAAGGAGGTACCTTCCTGTTGAACAGAAGAGATGTGTTAAATTCCAACTTAAAAGTTTCTTGTCTAACCCAGGAAGAAGGCAGCTCCGTCCTTATGAAGATTAAAATAGACAAATCCCCAGGTCAGATGCATACACCCTCTTGTCCTAAGATGAGTTAAGTGATGTCCATAGATAGGCCCTATTCTTAATATTCAGACTGTCTAATAACGGGTAATGTCCCAAAGGAATGGCCGCATGAGCAAATGTGGTGCCAATATTCAAAAAAGGGGTAAAAAAGTGATCCAGGAAACATAGCCAGTTAATGCTTAAACCTCTGTTTTTAGGTAAAATGTTTTGAGTGTTTTCTCAGCAGATCAATCCAGGAGTATCTCACTGAAATAAATGTATAAAAACGCCGTTCCAGCATGGTTCATGAAGGACTGTCCCTGTTCAAGACTAATCTCATCACTTCTATGAGGAAGTCAGTGCTAGAACTGTATCCGGGTGAGGCACTGGATGTCATATATCTATAATTTTTCTAAAGCAATTTGATACGGTGCCACATAAAAGTTGGTAAATAAATAAGAAATGCTTGGACTGGGGGAAATGTGTGCAAGTGGGTAAGTAACTGGCTCACAGAAAAAAACAAAGGGTAGTAAGTTAACGGTACATACTCAGACTGATCGCTGTATATCTAGTGGGGTACCACAAGGGTCAGTATTAGTGGCCCTATCCTCTTTAACATTTTCATTAATGATCTTACACATGGAATACACAGTAGAATATCGATCTTTTGCAGACGATACTAAGCTCTGAAAAGTAATCAACAACAATAGAGGAATAATATGTATATTACAAATGATCTGGATAAGTTGGAGTGCCTGGGCAGGAAATGGCAGATGAGGTTTAACACTGAATAAATGCAAGTTATGCACAAGGGATGAGAAAATTCCATTACATGATTACATGGTAAATGGAAAAAACACTGGTAAAAGTGAACATGGAAAGGACTTGGGATCCTGTGACAGTAAACTTAATTGTAGCCAGTGTCAGCACAGCAGCCAAACAAATAGGATCATGGGGTGCATAAAAATGGGCATAGATGCAACATGATGAGAACATTATTCTCCCATTATACAAGTCCCAGGTTAGACTCACACATTAGAATTGTGTACAGTTTTGGGCACCATGGCACAGGAAAGACATTGTAGAGCTGAAAGGTACAAAGGCTGGCAACAAAAATAATTAAAAGGACTGGGTTGGACTACAGTACACAGAAACGATTGGACAAGATTAAGGTTATTTAGTTTAGAGAAAAGAAGGCTTCGGGGGACATAATAAAATATGTTTAAATGACATCAAAGTCAATATGAGATCTCTCCCAAGAGTTTATTTATACACAGGGCTGTATCAAGAACAAGGGGCATCCTTTACGTCTTGGAGGAACGAAAGATTCTACATAACATAGAAAGGGCATTCTTTACTGTAAGAGCAGTGAGACTATGGAATTCCTTTCTCTGCCAGAGGGACTTGCATGGTGAATTCAATAACCGAGTACAAAAAGGGTTTGGATGCATATCTGGAGCGTAATAATATAAACAACGTTTATAAGTGACAGGAATACTGGAAGAGGGGTCAATGCCCAGGTATTTTTTGATTGCCATAATTGGAGCAGGAAGAAATTTTCACTAAACATGGGTACAATTGGCTTCTACCATCATTGGGGGTTTTTTGCCTTCCTCTTGATCAACACTTAGCACAACAGGCTGAACTAGATGGACGACTTGTCTTTTTTTAGCCTTACAAACTATGAAACTATGAAACTATGAAAGTAGTAGAAAAAGGGAAAATTGTGTTCCTTAATGAATATGAAATTATTTTCTTCTTTATCAATGAGTCCTTTAGTGAGAGCTTCATTTAGAAAAGTATGCAGATCATTTTGGACCTGAGGAAAAAGGTCTCCTATGCATCTCTCATAGTAGACAGGGTCAGGCAGTATTCTGGTGGCCTCAGCATGGTACTGTTCTTGGTCAAGTATAACGGTACCTCCTCCTTTATCTGCTGCTCTTATAATTATAAGGTCATTATTCTGCAATGTTTTAACTGCATTTTGTTCTCCTTTATTAAGATTAGAATATTTTTTGTTGGGACAGATTTTTTGTAGCTCTTCAGAGACAATTTCTTGGAAGGCTCTAAGTGACTTTGGCAGTGTACCGGGTAGAATCTTGATTTGCTCTTTTATTTCTACATTTTTCATTTTGTTATTTTAGCCCTCTTCTATCGTGGGGGTATAGGGGTTTATAGCAAACTGTCTAGCTAATGTAAGTTTCCTGATGAATTTTTTAAAGTCTATAAAGAGATCGTATTGATTAATATGGTTATTGGTGGAACACAAAGACATCACCTGTGCTAGTAAATTAATTTCATCTGCAGAAAGCGTGTATTTTCATGTCTAGGTCATTAGTTAATGTGTTATTTATTTTTGTAAGCTATTTTCTCTTTGTGGCCCCTACTCCACATCCCCTAGAGTGTTTTTTCTTTTCCCCCCTTTGTGGGTTGGTGTAGGTAATGGTGGTCCTGTGTTGGATAGGGGGTTTCCTTAAAAAAAAAAGTGGTGTAGTAGTGCCTGTCACGGCGCTCGCCGCGTACGGGGTCTGGCGCGGCTGCCCGCAGCCGTGGTCCTTCTGCTCCTGCCCAGGACACCCCGTACTCACCAGTCCCCGTTCCTGTGTCTGGCTCTGTAGGCCGCCGCGCGTGTACCCGCTGCTTAGGGCGCGCGCATGACGGCTGGTCGGGATTTAAAGGAATAGCGCGCCGGTAATTGGCCATTGCTGGCCGCTGACCCTATTTATTGTGCACGCCTCCTACACTCTCTGCCACTTCGTTGGTGTGCGTTGGCAAGTCCAGAGTGTTGGAAAGTCCTGTCTGATTACCCATGTACCAGTCGTTCCGCTACGTTTCCTGACCTTTGCCTGTTTGCCGTCTGCCCGTCCTGACAACGAACCTCTGCCGCCGCCCCTGACCTTCTGCCTGTCCCCCACTACGCCTCTGGATTACTTCTGTACCACGCAGTACCCCGGCCGCCATCACAAGCTAGTCACGTCAGGGGTAGCGACCTGGTAGCCTCACGCCGCAGCAAGTACATCCTGCTTTGCGGTGGGCTCTGGTGAATACCGGGGGCTATTTAGACTCCGCTCCCTGGCGTAGCTTAACTATCATCGCTTGTGGTGGTCCAGCGAATCCAACTCCGCATTACAATGCCGTCTATGTCGATGCCTAATTCTCCTAGATTGGAATAATCCATATCTATTAAATTGAATGAGAATTATGTGTGCTGATCCTAGATACCAGTAGGTGAGGGTGTAGAGGCTAATAAATTGTTGAGCTCGTGCTTAGGAAAGTTTTGTTCCTTTTTTAATTTTTTAAACCTCTCCCCGATTTTTTTTGTGCCTTAATGGCCATAGCTGACATGGGTGAGGTAATAGGGATACTTTCTTTGATCTCATTAGTATATGACTCTGTATTTACTTCCTCATTTTTAGATTCTGTTGTTAAAAAACTTGGTAAAGTTTTTCTCAAACTGTGAAAGGGTTTTGTGAAATAAGGAGCTGATGTCAGGTATGCATAGACAATGCATTAGACTATACCAAGATGGCGGTTTCCCCACTTCATGTCTGCGGACGGAAGTGGGGCAAACCAGGACATGGGAGTGATGGGAGCCTTCACAGAGCTCCCCGCTGCCATGTCCGGGTGTCGGATCGCTGCAGGTATGCTGCGGCGGCGCTGATCTTCATTCAGACGCTGTGGCCATCTTTGCCGCGGCATCTGAATGGTGGTTAAACAGCGCGGGCGGGTGGCGCGGCCCGTTCGAGCTGTAACGGCCGGGTGTTAGCGGCGATTAGCAGCTAACACCCGGCGGCTGTGCAGGGAGGTCGTGGAGCGATCCCCCCTGCAAAGCCCCTTAGCGACCCTGGGACGTACTCATACATCCAGGGTCATTAAGGGGTTAAAAAACTCTATAGGTAGCCCATCTGTTCCAGGAGATTTGGCATTTTTGAAAGAGGCAATGCCTAATTGTATCTCCTCAGGGGAGATGGGGGCATCTAGATCTGCACGTTGCTCCGCTGTAAGAGAGGGCAGTTCTACAGCTTGTAAATATTCCCGTATCTCTACCTCAGAGACCGATGTGTGAACATCATACAGGTCTGCATAGAACATGGGGAATTCCTCCACCACCTGTCTAGAGTTTGAAATGGTCACCCCATTAGGCTGTCTTAAACATGTGATTACTGGGGGCTCGTGGGATTTCCTTGCCATACAGGCCAAAAGCTTACCACATCGCTCACCCTTTTCGAAAAATGACTGTCTAGTAAAAAATGCGGTACGAGTCTCCCAATCTCACAATAATTGTGCATATATTTTCTGTCGCAAGGGCCAACCAGATTTATTTTCCGCAGATGGATGCCTGATATAGGTTAATTCTGCCTGCGCCACATCTCGTGCCAGTGTATCAGTATTAGTCGCATAGGAGCGCTTTAAATTAGTAACAGCAGTGGAGAGTTCTCCTCTAATATTTGCTTTAAATGCATCCCAAATTGAGAGAAGGGAGGAGTGGGGTTCATTTATCAATAAGAATTCTTCCCATTTATCAGTAAACTGGACAAAGGGCGGGAGGAGTGTCAAGTAGGGATTAAAACGGCAGGATTTGGTTTTAACCAGGTCTGACCAAGACAGGCGAAGTACCAAGGGAGAATGATCCGAAACCGAACGGGATAAATAGTTACACTCTGCAACATAAGGAAGGAGTTGCCTATTGACTAGGGCCAGGTCTATTCTAGACAATGCAGTATATTCCGGGGAAAAACAAGAATATTGGGAACTAGACGGGTGATGGGATCGCCAAGCATCAACCAGGCCAACTGCATCCATCGCCCTCTGCAAGGAGGAGGGGGAATCTACCTGGTCAAAAGTCTGCCCCACATTAAATCTGTCTTGGATAATATCCCAGGTCGAGTTTAAATCCCCTAACCACAAAACCGGTGTATCCGGCCATCTTGGAATAAAGGCAATTGCCAAATGAATAACCTCCAATTGGAAAGGAGGAGGGATGTAGGTGTTAATCAAAATGAATGGCTTATTGTCAATAAGGCAGTATATAAAAATGTATTTTCCATGTTTGTCAATATCAACAGTATTCAAACAAAAGAGCACATTTTTACGGATTAATATCGATACTCCTCTTGCATGAGAGGAATACTCTGAATGATAGATCCATCCCACCCACGGCTTACGTAATGTATGGGTCCTAGAGCCGGATATACGGGTCTCCTGGAGACATATTTTACCTACCATATATGACTTAATTAATTTCATCACAAGATTGCGCTTAATCGGATCATTAAGTCCCCTCACATTCCATGAGAGAGAATTTAGAGACGTCATGGTGCTTTTAGAAGAAAGGAATACCTAGGATATCGTAGAGGCTTCCACCCACCACTCAGAACTACAAGATCCCTCAACATCCCCCAGGTAATAGCTCGCCCTTGTATAATTTGGAAATGAGCACACACAGTAATGAAACCCCAACACCATTTCCCACCCCACATCCATTCCCCAACTGCTGGATGTATGACCCAAACACTAACCATGTTATAACTTACAGATGGCGGAAAGTCGCCTTAACCTAATAGCAAACAGCTGTCGGTGCCGAGCAAACAGCGCTCAGAGATCAGAATGGAAACACCAAGTATGTAGGAGGGATACCTCTGCAGAGAAATCAATACCCCACACTAGAGATGGGCAAATTGATTCTAACAAAGTGGAATTCGTTTAGAATTTCAGGAAAACTTCGATTCTGAACGATGTCGAAGTTTGGGGTGATTCGCGGGAACGAAGCGTGTTTTTAATTTAAAAAAAAGGCTGCGAGCACATGGCGTTACATGGGGCAAAGAAGTCTGGGAGGAAGAAAAGCGTAGCCTACATGACATGTGCAGAGATGAAGCCAATCAGAGACCGGCGGGATTCTGTGACGTCTTCGCACTATGTAAGTCTGGGTGGAACGCTGGCAGCTCACACCGCTCTCACTGCTGTGTAGGGAAGCTGCTGCCGCTGCTGCTCATGATATCTCATACTAAAGAATTCACTTTCATACAGCGATTTTTGAGGGGTGTCACAGCTTGTCTCAGAGACTGCTTCTCTTACGTTCTGATTCTGATTTTGTGGGGTATTGGAACTGAAGTCCAGTGTGCATCCAATTCAGCTGCATATACATTTTAATGCTATCTGCTCAGTTCTTTAGCACATTGAATATCTAAGCCTGTTGCTGTTGTATTCAGTTAAAGAAAGTTTTTTTACAATCCAAATACCACTTAATTTTTGGTTGCTCATTTCTTTTGTGCAATTTAGATCCAGGGGTTAATTAAGCGTTGTTCTGCGGTTGTGGTCACTAAAAGAAACCGTTCTTTTTCACTGCCAAAGAAGAAATTTTGCCTGTAGCATAATTCATATCCGAAGGTTAATAACGAGTTTTTCTGTTGTGTTCCTTAAAATACACGCCGTTTTAACACGCTACAAAGCTGGTAATTGTTGGCAGCACATTTCTTTTGCGCAATTTACATCCAAGGGTTAACTAAGTATTTTTCTGCAGTTGTATTCAGTAAAAGAAACGTTCTTTTTCACCACCAAAGAAGAAATTTTGCCTGTAGCATAATTCATATCCGAAGGTTAATTAAGCCTGTTTCATAGTTTCATAGTTTGTAAGGCTAAAAAAAGACAAGTCGTCCATCTAGTTCAGCCTGTTGTGCTAAGGTGTTGATCCAGAGGAAGGCAAAAACCCCCAATGAGGTAGAAGCCAATTGTCCTCATTTTAGGGAAAAATTCCTTCCTGACTCCAATCTGGCAATCAGAAAAATCCCTGGATCAATGACCCCTCTCCTGAATCCTAGTCACTCTAACTTGTTATATTATTACGCTCCAGAAATGCATCCAACCCTTTTTGAACTCGGTTATTGAATTCACCATGACAAGTCCCTCTGGCAGAGAATTCCATAGTCTCACTGCTCTTACAGTAAAGAATCCCTTTCTATGTTTATGTAGTAATTTCGTTCCTCAAGACGTAAAGGATGCCCCCTTGTTTTAGATACAGCCCTGGGTATAAATAAATCTTTGGAGAGATCTCTATATTGACCTTTGATGTATTTAAACATATTTATTATGTCCCCCGAAGCCTTCTTTTCTCTAAACTAAATAACCCTAATCTTGCCAATCTTTCTGTGTACTGTAGTCCACCCAGTCCTTTTATTATTTTTGTTGCCCGCCTTTGTACCTCTTCAAGCTCTACAATGTCTTTCCTGTGCACTGGTGCCCAAAACTGTACACAATATTCCATGTGTGGTCTAACCAGTGACTTGTATAATGGGAGAATAATGTTCTCATCATGTGCATCTATGCCCCTTTTAATGCACCCCATGATCCTATTTGCTTTGGCTGCTGCTGCCTGACACTGGCTGCTACAATTAAGTTTACTGTCCACCAGGATTCCCAAGTCCTTCTCCATGTCACTTTTACCCAGTGTTTTTTCCATTTAAACAGTAATCATGTAATGGATTTCTCTTCCCATGTGCATAACCTTGCATTTATCAGTGTTAAACCTCATCTGCCATTTCCCTGCCAGGCCTCCAACTTATCCAGATCCCTTTGTAATAACATATTATCCTCTATTGTGTTGATTACTTTACAGAGCTTAGTATCGTCTGCAAAGATCGATATTCTACTGTGTATTCCCTGTGTAAGATCATTAATGAAAATGTTAAAGAGGATAGGGCCCAATACTGACCCTTGTGGTACCCCACTAGTAACAGCGATCCAGTCTGAGTATGTACGTTAATTACTACCCTTTGTTTTCTATCATGAGCCAGTTACTTACCCACTTGCACACATTTTCCCCAGTCCAAACATTCTCATTTTATTTACCAACCTTTTATGTGGCACCGTATCAAATGCTTTAGAAAAATCTAGATATATGACATCCAGTGCCTCACCCCGATCCAGTCTAGCACTGACTTCCTCATAGAAGCTGATGAGATTAGTCTGACAGGACCAATCCTTCATGAACCCATGCTGGAACGGCGTTATACATTTATTTTCAGTGAGATACTCCAGGATAGCATCTCTGAGAAAACCTTCAAACATTTTACCTAAAACAGAGGTTAAGCTTACTGGCCTATAGTTTCCTGGATCCCTTTTTGACCCCTTTTTGAATATTGGCACCACATTTGCTATGCGCCAATCCTTTGGGACATATAGTCCAAACAAGAAATTAAGACTGCCGCTTACCCCTTCACCATGAGTGTTTTTGTCTGGGCTTGCTTCTCCTTTGCTGTTTCTTTGTATTCAGCTGTTGCTACTGCTTGCTCGTGTTGCCTCCTTTCCGCTCGGAGAGCTGCCAGTCTCGCTCCTTACTTCAAATCAGAAAATTCACCAAGGAAATTCCAGCGGACCAAAGGTACTTCACGAACTTTTTATTTCATTTTATTCATCCACAAGATAGCGTTAAAACGCCGACGCGTTTCGGGACCCTCAGGACCCTTTTTCACGGCATATAAATTCTGACACAAACATTTCCTAAGTGAACAAACTAAAAAACACGTCACTGCATCACATGGTCATGGGGGTGCTTAGATTTTAACCCTCGGAAACCCCAAATCCTATTGCTTCCTAATAGAATCCTTTTGGATTGAAAAACAGCAAAATTTGTTATTAATGAAAAGTCTCCTAACTTTTAAAATTTTAGTAAAATTCGCCCAAAATTTTGGCTTTTTTGCAGGTTAACAACATGAGATTAAAAAAAGCTTCATGCAAAAAATGCGTTTTTTTCTAAAATGAATGATTTTTAACATTTAACAGTTTTTAAATTGAAAGTACATGAGATCATGCGTTTTTTTTCATCCCTTTGGGGAAGGGGGGTTGAAATTTAAAATCCAATAGGCCTCTCAAAACCTTACTTTTTTTTTTCCCAACCTCCCCCTCAAATTGGTTTAAATTTCCCCTTCTCCATTATGCCACTTTTTAAAAAGATGCAATCCTGTCTAATGTGTTTAAGGGAAATGTCTGGATCCCCTGATAAATTTATTTTGTTTGTTTCGTAGCCGCCAGATGTTTTGGAAATTTCCCTATGTTTTAAAATTTCCTTATGTACCCCAATTTTACGGGAGTTTGCAAGGGGGCATACAATTAAAATAACTTTGGTCTGTTTCGCATTTTTCGCATACGCTTAATTTAAAAAACCCCTGTTTTGGGTGCTTTTGGGTTAAATGTTTTCACCCTTCCTATTTTTTTACATAAATTACACCTGTTTTTCCCAAGGGAAACAACCACATTGTTGGAAAACCCAAGTTTTTTTTCTGTTGCTCATGTAAGTACTGGGGGACAGATCATTCGCTAGGTTTTACCTTTTTTTTTTGGCACACATTTTCCCCCCTTTTTCCACAAAACCTTTTTTTAAAAATTTTGCTTTCCTAAACGATTTATCTCCCACTTTTTTTATAGAAGATGTTTTTTTTTTTCTTTTAAAAATCATCACTATAACCCTTTGAAAATACTACATTTTTCTTTCCCTGCCTCCCTTTTCTTCTCTTTTTTTCCATAAAAGTTTCCTTTGTTTCGTATTTTTTACCTTTTTAAATGCCTCGTCTAGGAGGTGGGGTTGGGTAACCCCCTACTCTTCAACCTGCCATCGATAATACGTTTCTTTTCCGGGAAATCCTTACAAGGAACAAGCTCTCCTACTCTAATTTATTCCCCCCCTTGGGATCGCCGCTTTGTATTTTTTTGGTTTATTACTTGTGGCTTGTAGAAGGTATTCCCACAGTGGGGGTTTTTTTTAAAATTTGGGAGTATATTTTCCCCCTGGGTCGGGTACGTTTTTTAAACCCCAAAATCCAGGAATAAATTTTTTTCCTGAGTTAATAAAAATGTAAATTTTTTAAGTTACACGGATTGTCATTGAGGAAAACCCCAAACAAATTTGGGAGGGACGTCCAATCGTGACCCCACACCAACAAAAGGTCTTTCGTTGAAACCTCCATACCAAAAAGATGTTATCCCCTTTTGGGGTTTAAAATTGAAACCCCTTTCCAAGGCCTGCTGCCCCCCACCACCCCAATGTATAAGTTCGCAATTGTGGGGGATGTGTTTGGCCCCCCCTTTTCTTCTGTGGGTTTAAAAGGTTCTGTCAAATTTAAAATTTAATTTTTTTTGGGCCAAAAAAGGAATTAGACACTTTGTATAAAGGAATAAATTTTTCCTAAACACAAATTTCCTTACTTTTTAATCAAAAAGGGGTTCTAAAGTTTAAATAGCAGGTGGTGTGGTATATTGGAATACAGTTAACAACATCCCCATGTCCCCCCATGAAAAAAATGGAGACCAACAAATTTTTGGAAAGTTTTTTGGACACTTTTTGCTAACCTTCCAAAAAACCGGGGTACCTCGAAAAAATTGGGTTTTTAGAAATCGCCACCCAACTGCTGAACCCCCTTACTTAGGGCCCATTACTTGAAAAAATAAGGGGCGAAAATTTTGGGGGGAAAAAGAAATTTTTTGTGTTTTTGGTATCCCTAAAAAAACTGGAAAAGACCCGGAAATTTTTTACATGTAAATATTTTTTTTGTTTTTTTAAAAAAGGGACTCCAAATCTTTCTCCCCCTTTTCCCCCAAAAACTTTTCCCCAAATTTTTTTTTCAGGTTTTCAGTTGGGGTTTAGAGTCTAATTTGGGGAAGGGATTTTTATTTTTTTAGGGTTTCTAAAACTAGTTTTTTTTATATAAACCATCGTAAGTAAAAACAAATTTTTACCCCCCCTTTTTGATTTTTTTAAAAATCAAATTCCCATTTCTTTTTTCCCAATTCTTTCAATTTCCCTTTTCCCTTTGGGGGAAAAAGTGGAATTTTTCCCAGGGTTTTTTATATTTCCCCTTTTTTTGTTGGTTCTAAACTACCATGCTTTCAGGCCCTCTCCAATTTTCTTTTCCCGAAACCATCAAACGCTGGGACCCTCCCCTTGATTCGGGTTTAAAAAGATGGGGTTGGGCATCTTTTGCTTAATCCCTTTTGTCTTCTTTTTTCATTTTCCTCATCTTTCCCTATCTAAAAATTTTTTCAGTAATTTCCCAGCGATTTTTGTTCCATTTAAAATTTTTTTTTTTCATATTCATTTGTACTCCCAAAATTTTCACCATCCTCTTTTACATCCCCCAATTTTTTTTTGTTTCGTCCCCCTTTTTTTATTATTGGAAAATACCTCTTTACAAATTAACATCCGTGAAACATTTTTTTCCAGCTTTGTGTTGGGAAAAAGTCCAAAAATTTTGTTTGGGACAAAATTCCCGCCCCTTTTTTTGGGAAATTCAATTTGTGCCCTAACTTAGAAATTTTTTGGCGTCCAAACTACCACCCTTGTCCGCCGTAAACCCCTTTTCCTAAGGTCTTTTTGGGGACCTTGGGGGGTTCTTCTTTTTTTGTTTTGGGACCTATGTTTCCGGCCCCCCTCTTTTTTCCCTTTTTTTTTTGTCGTTTTTTGGGGGGGGTTTTTCCGGGTTTCTCTGGGGGAAACCCCTTTTTTTTACTCTTCCCCCTATTTGGAAAAACCAATCCGATTTCCCCCGGGTTGGGTCTTGTATCGGAGAGGGTCAGTTTCAGAAAAGTTACTCCTTTCCGGGTTTTGCATTTTTACGTCCTCCCTTTTTTCCTTTCCAAAAGGATTTGGGGGGGTTTTTGATCTTTCCCCGGTTCCAATTTACACTTGTTTTTTTGGTAGTCCCTATATCCCTTTTTATACCCTTTTTTTTTTTTGTTTTTACTATTTAAAATCTTTCCCCTTTTTTCAATATATTTTTTCCCTTCCCCTCCCTTTTAACCTTTTTAAATTTGGGATCTTTTTACAAAGTTCATCCCTTGGGAATTTTAATTTTTTTGATTTTTTTCATCTAAAATTTTCAATTTTTTCACTTTTCCAAAAATCCACAATTAAGTTGATTAAATTTTTTTGAGCATTCTGTTAAAGTCCCAAAACCATGGGCTAAAAATTTTTTGGTTTTTAAAAAAAGTAGGGTTTTTTTTTTAAAATTTTCAGTCCCCTTTGGAACCACGTTTTTCAAGAAATTTTTTTTTTGGGGAAATTTTGGTCCCACCAGACTTTAATTCTTGCAAATTTTCTTTTTTCCAGGGCCCCTTAAAAAAAGGTTTTGCAGTTCTCTCTCCCCTCCGGGATTTCCTTGACTGCGGAAAAACCCCTTTTTAATTTTGCTGGCCCCATCCATGGGTTTAAATTTAACGTGAAAAAGTGTATTTAAAAACAACCGCTTATCTTTTATTGGATAATTTAGCTGTAGGCATATATCTATTGAGAGCCCAGTGAGTGGTCGAGTAATGCGACTAATACGAATGTCTTAAAACACGGGAGGGGGAAACTGCGGGTAGGGGGGGGATGCAGCTATACTTCTCCACTGGCATGTAGGGACATATAGTAGCCAATGAACAAGAAAGTTGAGACTGCGCTGGACCTACCGGTTCACGTGAGTTTATGTTTGTCCTGGGCTTGCTTTCTATTGGCTGTTTCTTTATATTCAGTGCTTGATGACTTCAGCGGCTCGTGTTGCCTTACCCTTCCGATCGGAGAGCTGTGCCATGTCGTTCGCTGACTAACTTCAGAAAGTCAGAAAATTAAGCCAGAGGCAAATTCAGCGGACCAAAGGTACTTCATCGAACTTTTTATTTCATGTATTCTTTCCACAGATTGCGTGTTTTAACTCGCCGAACGCGTGTTCGGGCACCCTCGAACGGACCTTTTCCGGCATATAAATTCTGACACATAACATTTCCTAAGCCCGCGAGAACAAATTTTAAAAACGACGGTCAGCTTCGGGAGTCACGATGGTCGATGGGGCGGGGTGGTATGCTTAGTTTTTACTTTGGAGTAGCGTTCGAAACCTAGTGGCTTCCTATGAGAATCCTTTGTATTGCAAAAACGCTATGTGTAGCGTTAATGCTAAGTCTCCTAAGTTTATTATAGGTATTATGGGATTCAGGACAGCCATGTTTGGGCAGGTTTTGCAGGTTAACAACATAAGATGTGCAATAATTGCTTTCATGCATATATATGCTGATTTTCGCTAAAATTGAATGCGATTAGAAGAGTTTGAGACAGTTTTTCAAGGTGGTATTTGACATGAGATCAATGTGTTTGTTCAATGCTCTTTGCGGCGTTTGTGTATATAGTATAGTAGTTGCGACACACTTGTTAGGCATAGTCAGTTTTGTAGGTTAATCAACATGAGATGGCAAATGCTTCTGTGTACCATTATATGTGATGTGTGCGATAAATTTGATAATTGCTGGAGTGCATTATACGGTTTGACAGCGTTTTGGTAGTTTTTCAATTTAGTATACATGAGATCTGTCGTTTTTAGTTCAGCGCTATGGGGGAAAGGTGGTTGACGCATGGTGCAAGCAATCCAATAGGCCTCTCGTAACCTCTTAGCTTTATGCGTTTCCACATATTCCCCCTATATTGTTGGGCTCAATTGGTACCCTTTCCAGATTATGCCACACTTTAAAGAGGCAATCCTGCTCTATGTGGTTTGTCAACGAAATGTTGCTGGTGGATGCCCCTGATAAATTTACTTGTTTGTTTTCGTGTATGCATGCCTTGGTGTTCTGATTACTATGCGGTTAAATTTTCCTGTATAGTATGAGGCCTATGTATAGGAGATTGCCAATGGTGTGCATAAATGTAATAAGATAACGTGGTGCTGTTTTCGCAGTTGCATTACTGCTTCAATTTAAATATCCCTTGTATTGGTGTGGTTTGTGTGAAATGTAATCACCCCGTTCACTCTATTATGGTTGTCATAAGGAATTACATCTGTTGCTTCCCACGCTATGGGAAATAGCCCACATTGCTCGCTGAAATACCATGTATTTTTCTGTTTGGCTGCTTGTAGTACGGGGGGACCAGCATCTAAGTTCGCTAGAGCTTTTATGCCTCTTTTTGGTCACACAGTTTTACCCCTTTTCCATACGCATACTCGCTTTAGAAGATTGCATTCATGACGGATAGTATTCTAGCCACTATGTTGTTGTATAGAAGCTGTTTTAGATTCTGATTATATTATCATCACTGTAGACGCGTTGAGAAATAATACTACGGGGTTCTTTCACTGCTGCGCCCTCCCTTTTCTTCTCTATAGAGGTTTCATAACCAGATCTATGTTGTTCGTATTTTTTACTCATGTTTTGGAAATGGGCCTCATCTTAGGAGGTGTGTAGGGTTTACCCCCTAGCGCTCTTGCAACCTGCACATCGATAATGTCGGTTCTCTTCGTGGTAAATCCTTATTCCAGGGAACAAAGCTCTCCTCGCTTTATATATTCCCTTACTGTTGGGATCGCGCTATTGTATGTGTTTTGGTGATTACGTGTTGGCTTGTAGAAGTATATAAAAGTATTAATACAAATATTAGTTTATTTTTTACACCACAGTGCGGTTGTCTTATAGGTTGGAGAATACTTTCGCCCTAGGTTCAGGTACGCGCGGTTTCACTCCAAAGCCAGGAATGAAATTTTTTCGATGAGTTATTAAATATGTCAATTTTAAGTTTACACTGATTGTCATTGAGGGTACCCCACAATATTTAGGTGGATCTGGAAGTCACATCGCGACCCCAGTATTTAGCGGGCTTTTTACAAAAAACACATAAATGAATCTATTACCCCCTAAACTAGCCCCATTACTTTCATGTAATGTGCCTTAAGTGAGAGGGATCTCAGCAGTTGGGAGGAGATTTGTCTCGCCAACTCAATTTGTTAGGTATCCCAGGTTATTTGAAGGATAGGACAACAATAAGTTGTCCTGTCGCGCAAAATGCTTTCAAGAATTTGTGTGAGGTCAGGATCCGATTTACATGGTGATTGGGGTCGTTCAGGTATCCGGTGTATTCCTAGATATTCCTCGACACATAGCTTATTGTGAGCTTTAGAATCACTTCATGTGTGTTTATGGCATGGAACGCTTGTGATGAGGAAAGAATCAGTCATCATACAAAGTGTCTACTGCTGTTGCATAGAAACTAATATTTTACAAATTTGGATGTTCCTGTTACTTCTGAAGTGAATGGGCGCCAATGCGGGGCGTCCAGATATCCCCCTTATTGCAGAACTTAGTAACATGGTGTGCGTGGAGCAGAATGGCGTGTAGGTTGCTAGAACCCATATGGAGGATAACATCGATATGGTATGGTCGTTAATTCGAGACTATGTTGGTGTGAGGGGCGCGGATGTGACGTCCATCCCTAAATTTGTGGGTACCTCTTGTGACAAATCTGGTGTAAACTTAAAATTTACATATGTTATATAAGGTCTCAGAAAATTATTTCATTCCTGGATTTGGAGTTAGAAAGGCGTACATGCATAGGGGAAAAGAAGTATACCTCCAAAACTATATAGAAAAGCCCGCAGCTGTTAGGAATATATTCTACAAGCCGACAAAGATATCGACCCAGACATACAAAGCGGGCGATGTTCCCAAGTGGGGGAAAATTATTAGAGCGTAGGTGAGTTGTGCCCAGGATAAGGGCAATTTCCAAGGAAGAGAGAACGTTCAGTATGATGGCAGTTGATAGAAGTTAGGGGGTACCAAACACCTGCCTAGATGAGGGCATTTAATAAAAGTAAGAAAATGACGAAAAAAACAGGATCTGTTTATGGAAACAAAGAGAAGAGAGAAATAGAGGCAGAGTGAAAGAAAAAGTTGTATTTGAGTCAACCGCGTTATCAGTAGTGGATGAGTTATTATAGATATGAGTAAAAGATTTATAAAAAAGTGGTGCAGATACTACGTCAGGATGCACTTCTAAACAGAGGTATGGTGGAAAAGAGGTAAAATGTGTGCACAAAAAGAGGTTAAACTTACGCGAATGATCTGGGATCCGAGTACTACTGAGGCAACAGAAATAATAACATGGTTGCAACAATGTGGGCTGTTTCACATTGTGGAAGAAACAGATGTTGTGTCACATTTATGTAACATGTAAAGTGGATACTGAAGGGTGATAGCCGATTCTCACCACAGAACCAATAGACAAGGATATTTAATTTGAAGCAGTAAGCGTCACTGCGAAACGAGCCAACGTTATCTATTATAATTGTATGCACGCCATTGCAAATCACGGTATACATAGAGGCCGTGATAAAGAAATTTAAGCATCGATTGCAGTAATAGACGACCTGGAGGCATACGAAACAACACAAGTAAATTTCATCAGGGCATCCCAGAATTTCGTTGAAACACATGAGTAAAGAGGAATGCATCTTTAACAGTGTGGCATATGGAAACGGGGTAAAAGAAGCAACATGAGGGGGAGATGGGACCATAAGTAAGGTTTACGCGAGGCCTATTGGATTCTTACGATGCGCTACCGCTTCCCAAAGGCGATGAATGAAACGACATGAATCTCATGTTATACATGAAAAGACTGTTCAACGTTTAATGCATACATTTTAAGAAAATGCCATATACTGGGACATGGAAGCATCTTTGCTATCTCATGATGTTAATCCTAACAAAACAGTCGCCAAACAGGGTGTCGAATATTTACAATATAAAACCGACCCAAAGGCACTGCGAACAAACGACATGATCTCAGTGTAATTGCATTGAAAAACTGTTCGCAAAACGTTATATGCATTCATTTAGGAAATCAGATGGGCCAAATATGATTGGAGCATTTTGCAATTTATGTGTTTAACTCAAAAGTGCCAAAAATGTGTCGAACTATATACTATATAAACGTTAGGAGACCTGCTATAACAGACAATAGCTTTTAGCGAATACAAAGGGATTCTTATAGGTTGCAAGTAGGATTCTTGGAGCTTCAAGGTTAAAATCTAAGCAATACGACGTGACCATGTGGATCGCTTGAGACCTTGTTTTTAGTTTGTTCACGTTAGGAAATGTTTGGTGAGCTGAGGGTCTAGTCAGAATTATATGCGGTGAAAAAGGGTCTGAGGGTCCCGAGAACGCGTCGGCGTTTTAAAGGCCATGTCGTGGAAAGAATGAAATGAAATAAAAATGTTCGTGAAAGTACATTTGGTTCGCCTGCGAATTTCCTTGGCTGAATTTTCTGATTGAGAGTAAGGCGGAGACTGGCAGTTCCGAGGGGAAAGGAGGCATACGATCGCGAGCAGAATCAGTAGCAGCTAGATGAAAATAAAAAAGAAACAGCATAAGGAGAAGCTAAGCCCAGACAAAGACACTTCACTGGTGAAGGGGTAGTGCTGCAGTTCTCAATCTTCGATTTGTTGAGTCATTAAATAGGCATTATCCCTAACAGCATGAGGCGTTATAGAATGTGATGAGACGGCTATCCACATCGTTACATACTAACAAGCTCAGAACGACCGCCAGGAAATTCCGCGTAGAGGAGCGCAGAGCGATCGGGGACATAGGAAGTGGCCTAAGGCGGGGCTGTGGATCCAATCATTGGTTTCTTCAGAGACAGAACTTATAGGGTTTTTTATTACTACAAATAATTAGATTTAGCTAAAAGGAACTGTTAAATGAGACATTTTCTACATCCATTTGGTCATAGATTGTTACTTTAGTCATGAGCTAAGAGATTATTTTATAGCGCTCTCTGCGGATGCCACAAGTTTCTATTGGTAACATGCGTACGAGAAGGCCATCTATTATTGATTAGACGACAAAGGCAGAGCGTCGTATGGTGCACTCTCAGGGATGATTATGAGTGAACTATTTAGATTTAAAGATGAGTGCGGTAAAACAAAGGTACTCATCTGATGTGAGAGGAACTGAAAGCGCTCATCTCTTTTGTTTGGTAAATCTCTCTGCTTCTGTCAGAGTAAGAGCTTGAAATTAGTATGTGATGTTAAAAACACCTGTGTAGGACACTCACAGATGAGGAGACAAGGACAATGGTGCAACAGATGTATTGAGTTGGGGAAAGCGGTGTTGCTGAGAAGAAAGCCAGCTTGTACTACAAGAAATGCTGAAGTTGTCCTTCTAAAAAGGAAATGTTTTAACATAGTATTTATGTTTTGTGGCTTAGCAAAGAAAAAAAAGACCAAAAAGAATATTTTTTATTTTATAACCTACATCAAAATAATAGCTGAAAAAAAGCTGCAAGTCCTGCACTGAAACTATAAGAAGTAGAAAGAAGAGGCATGCAGCACTCTTCAGGAGGAAAGACTTACACTAAGATGGAATTTTAACTCCAGGCGGACATCATAGTATGCCAGGTCGCATAATTCCAGTTCTAGAAGGGAACCTTCTCTGGACCGACCACAGATGGTTACCATGAGTACAGGCCAAAAAGAGGGGAAAAGCTTTCCACATGCTCAGTGTGGTAAATGGATTACAAAACGATCAAGTCTTCACAGAAGAATTCACACAGGAGAGAAGCCTTTTTCATGTTCTAAATGTGGGCAATCTTTTACAGAGAAATCACATGTTGTCAGACATCAGAGAATTCACACAGGAGAGAAGCCTTTTTCATGTGCAGAATGTGGGAAATCTTTTACACGTAAATCAAGTCTTGTTACACATGAGAGAATTCACACAGGAGAGAAGCCTTTTTCATGTGCAGAATGTGGGAAATCTTTTACAGAGAAATCAAAGCTCGTAAAACATGAGAGAATTCACACAGGAGAGAAGCCTTATTCATGTTCAGAATGTGGGAAATCTTTTATACAGAAATCAAGTCTTATTATACACGAGAGAAATCACACAGGAGAGAAGCCTTTTTCATGTTCAGAATGTGGGAAGTCCTTTAAACTTAAAGCAATACTTGTTTCACACGAGAGAACTCACACAGGGGTGAAGCCTTTTTCATGTTCTGAATGTGGGAAATCTTTTATACAGAAATCAAGTCTTATTATACACGAGAGAAATCACACAGGAGAGAAGCCTTTTTCATGTTCAGAATGTGGAAAATCTTTTACAGATAAATCATATCTAGTAACACATGATAGAATTCACACAGGAGAGAAGCATTTTTTCATGTTCTGAATGTGGGAAATGTTTTATAGAGAAATCACATCTAGTTAGACATAAGAGAATTCACACAGCGGACAAGATTTTTTCATGTTCAGAATGTGGGAAATCTTTTACAGAGAAATCACGTTTTGTTAGACATAAAAGAATTCACACAGGAGAGAAGCCTTTTTCATGTTCTGAATGTGGGAAATCTTTTACAGATAAATCACGTGTAGACATAAAATTCACACGGGAGAGAAGCTTTTTCTGTTAGATGTGGAAATCTTTACACGTAATCATACTAGTTACACATGAAGTTCACACAGGAGAGAAGCCTTTTTATGTCAAATGTGGGAATCTTTTACAGTGAAATCACGCTGTAGACATGAGAGAATTACACAGGAGTGAACCTTTTTCTGTCAATGGGAAATCTTTTACACGTATATCATATCTAGTTACACACAAGAGAATTCACACAGGAGAAAAGCCCTTTTCATGTTCAGAATGTGGGAAATCTTTTACGGAGAAAGCGAGTCTTGTTAGACATGAGAGAATTCACACAGGAGAGAAGCCTTTTTCATGTACAGAATGTGGGAAATCTTTTACACGTATATCATATCTAGTTACACACAAGAGAATTCATACAGGGGAGAAGACTTTTTCATGTTCTGAATCTGGTTAATCATATCTTGTTACACATAATAAAATTCACACAGGAGGGAAGGTGTAAAGTTCCTTAAGAAGGAAAATGTACAGTAAATGTGAATTTTATTGAGAGAAGTCGCACAGAGTGTGGAGAATGTTTTATTATTAAAGCAAACCTTTGATGTTCCAACACCTGAGATTGTTCACGGATATTAACCAGCCAAAAACTGTATGTAATAAAAATGTACAGGACATGAGGGCATTAGGTCTGGAGGTTAGTGTAAGTCTAAGCAACAATTGTTAATAATTCACATATAGAATATACAGTTATGTGTAAAATAATAGCAGTGTGTTTCAAATAAATGAGAAAATGCTGAATTCTCATCGTAGCATTTATTTCCATATACACAAAAGCACTGGGAGTTCTGCACATTCACATCCAAATGAAACCATGAATGAAATATCACATTTTATACTTAAATGAATAGATGTGATAACCGGCTGTTCAAAAATATCAGCGTGCACATTCCTAACTAACGGAATATAGAGGCCGTGCCAAGGAGAGGACGCATGTGCTGGGGCTCTGCAGCTTCCCGACAAGCCTGCCTCTATACTGCCTGCCTGAGCTCGGGTTTTCTAACAACTGGGATGATCGGGGTGAGAGAGGAGACCGGTGG
>JAODAL010042407.1:0-34856 GCA_025379985.1 Phyllomedusa bahiana | reverse complement strand
AGAACCTGAAAGCCCGGACCATAGCCTTAATGTCCTTTGGTTCGCACAACCGTAAGTCCGGACTCTTTTAACCCCTGAAGTGTCCTTGGTATCAACCGTAAGTCCTGGACTCTTTATAGCCCTCTGAAGTGTCCTGTGGTATCAGATCCTGTAAGTCCTGGACTCTTATAGACCTATGAAGTGTCCTGTGGTGTCAGCAGCAGATCCTGTAAGTCCTGGACTCTTATAGACCTCTGAAGTGTCCTGTGGTGTCAGCAGCAGAGTCCTTTCACCACTCTCTTGTCCAATTTTGATGGTCATGTGTCATAGACTTTTTTTGGTGGACAGGGGTCAGCATGGTCCGTCTGTGGCTCCGGGGCCCTCAGTACATAGGTTGTGATATGGCGACACAATATGACTGCTGTGTGTTCCCAGATGATCACCGATACAGTGCTGCACATCAGGGCTACTCCATGGCATTACATGTGGAGGACACAGATAGGGCTGTGTTATGGCGACACTATACGGTGCTGTGATATGGCGACACTATACGGTGCTGTGATATGGCGACACTATACGGGGCTGGGATATGGCGACACTATACGGTGCTGTGATATGGCGACACTATACGGTGCTGTGATATGGCGACACTAAAACGTGCTGGATAGGGCGAACTATACGGGCTTGTTGAATATAGGCGGAAGTCACATAAGGTGCTGGGATATGGCGACACTAAAACGGCCCGGGATATGGCGACACTATGCTGGCTGGAATGGCGACACTATAACGGGCTGGGATATGGCGACACAATGCGGTGCTGGGATATGGCGACACTATACGGTCTGGGATATGGCGACACTATACGTGCGTGATATGGCACACAATACTGTGCTGGATATGGCGACACTATACGGTGCGGATATGGCGCCCACTATACGGTGCTGGGATATGGCGACACTATACGGTGCTCTGTGTACAGCGCCCCACATCAGTGCTACTCCAAGGCATTACATCTGGAGGACACGGATAGCGCTGTGATATGGCGACACTATGCGGTGCTGGGATATGGCGACACTATACGGTGCTGGGATATGGCGACACTATACGGTGCTGGGATATGGCGACACTATACGGTGCTGGGATATGGCGACACTATACTGTCCCGTAAATATGCGACACTATACGGGCTGGATTATGGCGACACTATACGTGCTGGATATGGCGACACAAATACGGGCGGGATATGGCGACACTATACGTGTTGGAAAAGGCGACACATACGGTGCGGGGAATATGGCGACACTAAAATGCCCTGTGGTATAGCGACACATAGGTGCTATAAGGCACACTAACCGGTCCCTGTGATATGCGACAACAATGGGGTGGGGGAAATATGGCGACACTATAGGGTGCTGGATATGGCGACACTATAGGGTTTGCGGGATATGGCGACACTATACGGTGCTGTGATATGGCGACACTATACGGGGCTGTGATATGGCGACACTATACGGGGCTGGGATATGGCAACACTATACGGTGCGGGGATATGGCGACACTATACGGTGCTGGAAGGGCACACTATAGGGTGCGGATATGCGACACTAAAACGGTGCGGGTATGGCACACTATAGGGTGCTGGATATGGACACTATAACGGGCTGTGATAGGCGACACTATACGGTGCTGGGATATGGCGACACTATACGGTGGTGTGATATGGCGACACTATACGGTGAAATTGAAAATGGCGACCTATAACCGGTGCTGGATTTATTGGCCCCTATACGGTCAGCAATGGCGAAAACTCTGTGATGCCAAAATAGCTGAAGAGGCGCGGGCCAAGTCATCGCCGCTCCTGCTCCAGCTGGAGATTCTTTTCTGGGGAACAGACAAAAGCCGGCCGGGGACTTGCTGCCAATTCACCGAGCTGCCAAGCCAAGAGCGGGAGCCAAGGGGGAGTGGGGGACGCGTCAAAGGCAGCATTTCGGGAAGGTGCCAGAAAGCAATGACTTTGATGTAGAAGGAAATCAGAGGCGAGGGACCGCTCCTCTGTGGACGGATGCCAGGCAACCAATTTGATTTCGTAGTGCAGAGGATTCTGGGTAGTGTGGAGTCTCTGACACTGAATGGCCAGGCCTGAGAGGTGACTATAATCTGCTCATGTATCAGGCATGACTTTTTGCAGACATTTTGCATTTGTTTTATCGGATGCTTATATCCTCTGTGCTGCTGGGGGATGCATTTCTCTTCACAATTAATAAGAGGCCTTCTACAAGTATCTGTTCCAATTCGCTTGGGATGTCTATAGATTTGTTACATCCAACAGAGGGTGTTTTGATTTCTCAGCCCCCTTTCCCAAACCCTTGTGATATGCAGATCTTAAGGAGGGAAAAAACAATTAAAAACCCACACCCCCTATATGGTGCTCTCCCCAAAAAAGTATAGCCCCTTTATGACCCTCATTGCCTCCCACCCAGCCAGCCGTATCGCTCGCTCTGCACTAAAGGGGGGCAAACCCCAAACGCGTCTCAATTGGGTGAAGGGGCTTGGCAAATATCCCTTTCAAGATCAGGGGGTCAAAAGCAAGTTGAGGATTTTTTTACACCAAAAAGGGGGGCGCTTATTTTTTCACTCCTTTCCCAAATGCCTTTGAATACTGCCCAATTCATTCCAAAGGTATGCAGCCCCAGTGGCCCCTGAACCATACAAAGAGCCCTCTGCTCTCCATCTTCTTCCTGCACGGGTTGTGTCTGGGGTTCCCTCAGATGAGGGCCACAATTTGCAGTATCTGCCTCTTGTGACAAATAATAGAATATTAGGGTAACCAGGTTAATTGGGCATTAGATTCCCCTTTCCCGGGTACTTGGGAATCCCATTGCAGGTTGTCATAGGCCACTGTCCCCTTTGCGGGGCCAAAAGAAGCGGGCGGGACACAATACAGACTGATTAAACGCCCTCCTCGCCCAAGCCCAAACTCCAAGGTCGGAGGCCACAGCTTCATAGGAATGGAGCAGAGCTGGGTAGCCTCTTATTGTTTAGAAGCAAAAGCTTTTAAAAAAATTTCTCCCACAACAACGACCCTTCTTCACAGCCAGCTTCAGGTTTCCACTTCCTGCTCAGACTATGGGCAGTTCTACAGCTTCTCGTTTCCACTTCCTGCTCAAGCTGTGGGCAGTTCTATAGCTTCAGGCTCCCACCTGTTCAGTTGGTGGGTGGTTCTACAGCTTCAGGTTTTCACTTTCTGTTCCAGCTCTGGTGGTTCTATAGCTTCAGGCTTCCTCTTCCTGTTCAGACTGAGGGCAGTTCTCCAGCTTTAGGTTCCAACTTACTGTTCAGGTTGTGGGTGTTCTATACGCAGGACCCACTTCCTTTTCGGCTGTGAAGTTCACACCGGGCCATTTCTTTTTCAGGCTGGGGAATTCTACACCTTGGGCTCACTTCTTGTTCGGGGCTGTGATTTTCCAATTTTGGCTCCACTTCTTTTCGCTGTGAGGGTTCCAGTTTTAGGTCCCACTCCTTTTCGGGTTTGGGGTTTTTATTTTTTGGTTCCAATTTACTTTCGGGTGTGGGGGTTTCTAACCGGCCCATTTTTTTTCCCTTTTCACTTGGAATTTTCTCCCTTTGGGCTCCACTTTTTGTTCAGCTTTTGAGTTTTTCCACAGCTTCAGGCTCCCACTTCTTGCGGGTTGGGATGGTTCCCACTTTAGGTTCCAACTTACGTTCGGGTTTGTGGGGGGTTCTAACGTCGGGTCCCACTTCCTTTCGGGGCTGTGGAATTTTTCTACCCCTTTAGGCCCCCATTTCTTTTCGGGCTGTGCATTCTACACCTTTAGGCTCCACTTCTTGTTCATGCTGTGAGTGGTTCCACAGCTTCAGGCTCCCACTTCCTGTGCGGGTTGTGGATGGTTCTCCATTTAAAAAGGTTTTTTTCCAAGGGGGTTTTTTACTGTTCAGTTTTGTGGGGGTTCTATGTCGTAAAGGACCCACTTTCCTTTTCAGGCTGTGGAAGTTCTACACCTTTAGGCTCCATTTCTTGTTCAGGCTGTGGCAGTTCTACACCTTTAGGCTCCACTTCTTGTTCATGCTGTGAGTGGTTCCACAGCTTCAGGCTCCCACTTCCTGTGCGGGCTGTGGATGGTTCTCCAGCTTCAGCCTTCCACTTCCTGTTCAGGCAGTGGACACGTCTACAGTAGTGACTGACATTTCAGTTCTGCTATTCTTAGCTGAGCCTGTTAATGGGACATTAGTAATGGAGGGGTTTTGACAGCAGGGGAGAAGGCTATGGTGCTGTAAAGGGTTAACGTTTGTCAATAAGAAAGATAAACAAGTTCATGTGCTACTGATAAGACACAGCAGGGAATAATGTCACCTTCCCAGCCACTGCTGGAGCAGAGAGAGGTGGTCAGTAACCTAGGAAAGCTTATGTACTCAGGCAGGAGATAAGAACTCCTCTAACTCTGAAACAAAGCAACCTATATTACATATTGTAACAATGTTGCAAGGTTTTCCTTTGATTGTTATACATTGTAGCTTACCTTGTGCATCTTTTTGATACTACCTCTAACTTTTTCTTCTGATCGCTGTCTCGTGAGACCAGAGACAACCCTACAGTGCATACCAATTGTTATTCAAATGTAATGGTAGTTCCAGATTCTCCTTATCTCTTTAAGAAGCGCTAGGTCTGAGCGTGAAACGCGTCAAGTTCTTTATGTTTTATTGGTTTAATAAATGCATTTTTTTTATTCCCATACTTCATATCCTCCCGATGTGATAGTTTACTGTGCTGTGAAGCAAGCGCCGAGGCTTTTTCTTTACTGTGTACTCAATACCAGTCTCCTGCCGATCTATTGGAAGGGTGTGTGAGTGGTTGTTCTTATCGGGTATTTTTGCATTGTGCAATCTCCCATGTGTGTATACTGTGGCTACTCTGGCATACTGTGTGAACAGGTATCAATTTAATGTGCAGTCTTAATTGTTCCCTAGTGGTGGGTATGTGAGATAAGTGTTCAGCATCAGCTGCACCTATTTATCTTCCAAAATTAGCATAGGGGCAGTGTTGCCTCTTTACTGGGTTAAGTTTTAGTCCAGCCTTTCGAGCATGTGAGTATGGTCTTGTACTGTGTTTTTTGAGTAATTAATGTCCATTTTTTGTGTTTTTTCCTTAAATTGATGAGTAGGGACTTGCAAAGAAATGAGGGAGCCTTTGACGTGCCTGTCCAGGCTTGCATATAGTGGCACTGTATTAAACTAATCTCCTATTTAACCAAGTATGTCGGTAATACAAATCCCAAATACTATTCTCCTCACTCTTTCTACCTAAAACATATATTTCCCCCCCATATCTTTTTTTTTTATTTCTTTTCTCTACATTCCACTATTATTCTACCACTCATACATCCATCCATTTCCACCCCACATCAAACCATTCCCAACACCCAAAACACAATCTAACACCACCCCTCCCACCCCACCAAATAATCCTTATATCATTAATACACAACCTACAAAATCAAATATCCACACCATAAAACACCATATTAAATCACATATATCCCTTACACAAACCATATTACCACCCAAAAAAAAAAACACCCCCCCACCACCCCCCCCCAAAAAACACAAAAAAAAAAACACCCCCCCCCCCCCCAAAAAAACACACACCACCCCCCCACCCCAACCCAACACCCCCCCCCCCCCAAAAAAAACCCCACCCCCTAATATATTTATTACCAATCACATGCCCCCCCCCCCCCCCCTCTCCCCCCCCCCCCCCCCCCCCCCCCCCCCCCCCCAACGCCTTTCTATTTAGCTGTTTCTCTAGTGGGTGGGGTATGGGAGGCTACTGCTCAGCAAATTGCAGCTGCAATGTTTATCTTTACCAGAAGTAGATAGTAGGCCTGTGTTGGCCTCTTTAGACGGGGTTCAGTTTCAGTTCCATAGCCTTGAGCTGTGAGTGTGCCTTGTTTTTTTGTTTTTGAGTAATAATTGTCCTATTTTCAGTGTTTTTTCTGAGAATTGGAGTAACACAGCGCTAGCTGCTGATAGCTCGAAATAAAGTTATCATCACAGGAAGCGGAGCTTGGTGCCATCCTCTGCTGCACAACCGCACAAGGTGAGTATTTACTCAGCATCCTTCCTTATCCTGTTTTATTTGTTAAACATACCACACTAGAGAAGCGACGTCTTTTTCTTTTTTCATTATCTTACCATTATTTATATAGAATGGTCCAACCTGTGGCCTCTGAATCACAGAGAATATATGTGACCCCCCGCCCCCTATTCTCACAATGATAACTACAGACCTTCGTCCAGACATTGGCAAATGAGAACTTCAATCCTCTCCCTGTTCCGGTGATCCTTCTCAGCTCCGGGAACCATTGGGAGGAGAGCAGGGAATGGGAGGGACAAGTATGGAGTCTGGGAGAGTTGCCTGCCCTCCTCAAAGTCCAGAAGTATCAGGACAATACATGGTGAGTACGTTGGCAAGTATAATACAGGACAATTGTCTCCAAAAATACTCTGTGCGAGACGCACGATAGCTTACGATGTTTGGCCAATTCATTTGTTAAAGGATGGTTTTGTGCCATCTTGCAGCGGTCAGGGTAGATGAGATGATGACAACAATTGGTGTTTGAGTGCGCGCGTCGTGTGCTACTGGTATTATCGATGCGTGTTCTGGGCTCCTATGTGTGACGGTTATTTGTTCGGGATGACTGGTATTTATGGATCACCTGTGTCATCCTGTATTCTCAGGAGTATTGATTCCTCCAGTAACTGGGCCACCATTACCTGTGAGAGTGACACGTGCTCCGCGCCAACGCTTCACACAACTTATAGTTTTCTCAGAAATTGTATTTTTTTTCTCCTGATAATTTTCTTAAATACACTATTCAAAAACAAGCAGGTGACGGTGGAATACAACATGTGGCTTCTTATACCTCTAAAAGGAGAAGTACCCGAAATGAAAACATAAGACGTAGCTACATCTTCATAGTTATATGGCTTATAGGGCGAAAAAAAAGACACCTATTGTGTTGATCCAGAGGAGGACAAAACCCTCCATGAGGTAGGAATGCACAATGTGGTCATTTTTAGGGAAAAAATTACTTCCGACTCCAAATATGGCAATTGTAAAAAACTTGATAACGACCCCATCTCTGAATCACGGTCACTATAACTTGTTCTTATTATTACATCTAGAAGATGTATCCAGCCCTTTCTTCCAGAATCCTGGTCACTGATAACTTGTCTCTATTGATAAGCATCTAGAATGTCTCTTCTCAGACCTCTTCTCCAGATCTCTGGTCACCTAGTAACTATTGTTCCTTATTTATGTTACATCTTAGAGAGAAATGTATCAGACCGCTTCTCCAGAATCTCCGTGTCACTACTAAGCTGTGAGTATATAATTATATTACATCTAGAAGAATGTATATAGACCTTCTCCAGAATCTCGGTCTCTATTTAACTTGTTATATTTTTACATCCTAGAATGTATCCTGACTCTTTCTCCCAGATTCCTGTTCACTAAGACCTTGTATATATTCATCTAGAAATGTATCCAAGTGACCTCTTCTGCCAGAATGCCGTGGTCACTATACTTGGTTAATTATTACAATCTTTGAAATGTATCCAGACCCCTTTCTCCGCAGAATCCGGTCACTATAACTTGTATGATATATTACAAATCGTAGAAATGTATCCAGACTCATTCTCCCAGAATCCTGCGTCACTATAACTTGTTATAATGATTAGACATTAGAAATGTACTCCAGACCCTTCTCCAGAATCCCGGTTACTTATTAACTATTGTTATATTAATATATATTATGAAATGTATCCAGACCCTTCTCCAGAATCCCGGTCAACTAATAAATTGTTCTATTTTACATCTAGAAATGTCTCAGACCTTCTCAGAATCCCGGTGCACTCAAAACTTGTGTATATTATTACCATATAGAAATGTATCCATGACTCTTCTCCAGAATCCTGGTCACTATAACTTGTTATATTATTACATCTAGAAATGATCAGACCCTTCTCCAGAATCCTGCGTCCACTATTAACTTTTTGGTTTTGTATATTAATTACATCTAGAACTGTAATCCAGACCCTTCTCCAGAATCCTGGTCATATAAATTGTCTATTTTTATATCTAGAAATGTAGTCCAGCCATTCTCCAGAATCCTCGGTCACTATAATTGTCTATTTATTACATCTTCGAAAGTCTCCAGACCCTTATCCAGAATCATGGTCACTATAAAATTGTTATATTTTTACATCTTAGAAAATGTCTCCAGACCCTTCTCCAGAGTCCCGGTCCACTATAACCTGTTACTATTATTACATCTTGTAATGTATACGGACGTCTCTTCTCAGAATCCCGGTCACTATAATCTGTTCTATTATTACTATCTGTATAAAAGTATCTCCTGAACCCTTCTCCAGAATCCTAGACCACTCTATACAATTGTTCTATTAGTACATCTAGAATGTATCCAGACCTTTCCAGAATCCTGGTCTCTTTAACTCATAGTTGCCAACTTTTGCAATAATTGAAAAAGCAGGAGATTTGCATGGACAGCCCATCTTGTCGGCTATGCCACGCCCCTTCAAAAAAAGCCACACCTCAAACCCACTTCCACCTAGACTGACATAACGGCTTTGGTAGAAAGCTAGGTAGAGGCCTTATTGACAGGTAGTAGCCCACCCATAACCCAGTTGTGCCACTTACAGGCCGTAGAAGTACCCCCTTGTAGCCAAGTAGGATGCCCCCTTGTAGCCAGGTAGATGCCCCCCTTTGTAGCCAGGTAGATGCCCCCTGTTGTAGGGCACAGGTAGAGACCCCACTTTGTTAGCCAGGTAGGTCGCCCCCCTTTGTTAGCCAGGTAGGTGCCCCATTGCTTAGCCAGGTCAGGCTGCCAATTGTTAGCCAGGTTGGTGCCACCATTGTTATCCAGGTAGTGTCCATCTGTTAGCCAGTTTGTGCTCCAGTCTGTTAGCCAGGTTAGTGCCCCCATGTTTGACCAGAGTAGATTGCGCCTACCATGTTGCCAGGTTTGTACCCCCAATTGGTTGCCAAGGTAGGTAGCCCCATGTTGCCAGGTGATGTGCTCCATTGTTTGCCTAGGTAGTGCCACCCATTGTTTTGCAGATAGATGTCCCATCTGTATGTGTCAGATTAGATGTCCACTCTGTTGCAGGTAGATTTCCCCTATGATCTCCATAGTAGATGCCGCCTATCTGTCGCCATGTAGTGGCCCACTGATCTGATTGCCAGGTAGTGCCCCCTATCTTGGTTAGCATAAGGGTAGTGCCCCCATCTGTTAGCCTGGTAAGTGCTCCCCATCTGTTAGCAGGTAGTGCCCCCTTTGTTGCCAGGTAGTGCCCCCCAATCTGTTAGCACAGGTGTGCCCCCTTTGTTGGCAGTAGTGCCCCTCTGTTGCCAGGTTAGTGCCCCCTCTGTTGGCCAAGGTAGTGCCTCCATTGTTGCAGGTGATGACCCCATTGTTGCCAGGTAGTGCCCTAAAGCTATAAAAATAAAATAATAAATCCATTACCTTACAGGCTCCTGCAAGCGTGGCCTGTTCTGCCGATCTTCTCAGCGGCGCAGGGGGAAGTGAGAGCAGCACGCGTGTCACTCCCCTGCAGAGCCGCGCCCACGTCACTTCCCTTGCGCCGCTGACCTGTATGCACGGCGCGCCACAGGACGCCGTACATACAGGGAGAGGAGAGGGAGGAGCGCGAGGAGGAGCAGATCCTTCCTGCCCTCCTCCACGCACAGTGAGGACCCGCGGGCGGTTTGAGAGCGGCCGCTGCGGCCCGCTTTCACCACGCACGTGGAGCCGGTCCGGCGGACGCAAGAGTCGCTGCACCAGCGCTACTCTTGCGCCGCAGGTAATTTAAAGGATCCCCGCGCAGCATGGCGGGGTGAGGTGAATGCACAACTCCCCGGGAGGGCGGGAGGGACCCCCAAATAGCGGGGACCCCCCCGCCAAAAACGGGATGAGGTTTGGCATGTATGCCTATAACTTGGTATATTATTACATATAGAAATTGTATCCAGACTCTTCCCAGAATGCCCGTTCACTAATAAACTTGTTATATTATACCATCATAGAAAATGTATCCTAGACCTTTCATCTGGATCCCAGGTCATCATAACTGAGTTATATTATTACATCTAGAAATGTCTCCAGGGACCTTCTCCACGATTCCCCGGTCACTATAACTTGTTCTATTATTATATCTAGATATGTCTCCAGACCCTTCTCACGAATCCGGTCCATATACTTGTTATATTATTACATCTAGAAATGTATCCAGACCTTTACAGAATCCTGGGGGGGGGGTTCACTATAACTTGTTCTATTATGTACATCTCGAAATGTCTCCAGACCCCTCTCCAGAATCCTGGTCACTAAAAATTGTTATATTTATTACCATCGAGAATGTCTCCACGACCCCTTCTCCAGAGTCGCCGGTCACTATAAACCTGTTATAATCTATTACATCTAGAATTGTATCCTGGACCCTTCTCCGAAATCCTGGTCCACTATAACTTGTTCTATATACTAACATCTTGTATGGTATCCGGATCCCTTTCATCAGAGTATCCCGGTCACTATAACGTTGTTGTGCTATTAAGTTACATCTATAAATGTATCCAGACTCTTCTCCCGAATCCTGGTCACTATAAACTTGTTCTATTATTACATATAGAGATGTACTCCAGACCCTTCTCCATGAATCCGTGACACTATAACTTGTTTTATTATTACATCTAGGGGGTGGGGTAAAATGTATACGAGATCCCTTCTCCAGAATCCGGGTCACTATAACTTGTTATATTATTACATCTAGATATGTATCACAGACTCGTTCTCAGTAATCCCGGTCACTATAAACTTGTATTTAATTTGCATCTAGAGATGTATTCAAGACCCTTCTACAGTATCCCGGTCACTATAAGGACTTGTTATATTATTACGCATCTAGAAATGTATCAGACCCATGTCTCCAGTATCCGGTCACTATATACTTGTTATATTAATTACATCTAGAATGTATCCAGACCTTTTCCAGTATCCGGGTCACTATAACGCTCTTATGATTATTAATCTGAATGTTATCCAGATCCCTTTCTCGGAAGACCTGGTTACTATAATTGTTATCTATTATTAAATCTAGAAATGTATCCAGACCCCTTCTCTAGAAATCCTGGTCATCTATACTTGTTATATTATTGACATCTAGAATGTTCTCCAGACTGCCGTTCTCCAGAATCCGGTTTTACTTAACTTGTTATATTATTTTATATTTATAGAAATGTATCAGGACCCTCTCCAGGAATTCCGGTCACTTATCTTGTTCATTATTCTTTACATCTAGTAAAATGTATCCAGACCCTCTCAGAATCTGGTCACGATACTTGTTATATGTTAAAATTACCATATCGTAGAATGTATCCTGAACCCTTCTCAGAATCCCACGGTCACATTATATACACTTGTGATATTATTTAATCTAGAAATGTCTCTGACACCATTCTCCATGAATAAAACACACCTACACCACCATCCCAATATTATCCCAACCACACATCCCGGTCACTTATAGCTTGTTATTTATTAACGATCTAGAATGTATCCAGACCCTTCTCCAGAATCCTGGTTCACCTATAATTGTTCAATTATTACATCTAGAAATGTATACTGACCTATTCTCGAGTCCTGGTCACTTATAACTTGTTCTATTATTACTCTAGAATGTCCCAGACCTCTTCTACAGATCCTGGTCTCTATAACTTGTTATAAATTACAATCTAGAAATGTCATCCTAGACCCTTCTCCAGTAGTCCCAGTCACTATCAACATCTATGTATATTGTTACATCTAGAAATGTATCCTGATCCCTTCTCCGAATCCTGGTCACTATAACTTGTTCTATTATTAAATCTGAGTATGTATCCGGATCCTTCTCAGAAATTCCGGTCACTCTTAATCTTGTTTTCATTAATTACATCTCTAGAAATGTATACAGACCCTTCTCGCGAATCTGGTTCATATACGCTTGTTCTTTAATATCTAGAAATGCTATCCAGCCCCTTTCCACGAATCCTGGTCACTTTAATTCGTTCATTATTACATCTGAAATGTTACCTGACCACTTCTCAGAATACTGGTCTATAAACACCTTGTTCTTTTATTACATCTCTAGAATGTATCCAGACCCTTCTCCAGAATCCTGAGAATCACTTTTACTTGTTCTATTTACTTACATCTAGAAAATGTCTCCAGGACCTTTCTCCAGATCTTGGTGACTATAACTTTAGTTCTTTTACTTACATCTCAGAAAATGTATCCAAGACCTATCTCAGAATCCCGGTCACTAATAACTTGTATATATTATTTCATCTAGAATGTATCTGACCCTTCTCAGAATCCTGGTTCATATAAACTTGTTATATCTACTTATAGAAATGTACCAGACCCGTCTACAGAATCCAGTCACTTATAACTTTGTTATCATTATTGTACATCTAGAAATGTATACAAGACCCCTTCTCCAGAATCCTGGTCACCTAATAACTTGGTATATTATTACATCTAGAAAATGTATCAGACCTTTCTCAGCATCTCTGTTCACTATACACTTGGTTTTAATTACACATATAGAAAGTATCAGACTCTCCCCAGAATCCGGTCACTATAATTGTTATATTATATAACATTCTAGAAATGTATCACAGCCCTTTCTCCAGATCCAGTCACTATAACTTGTTATATTATTACATATAGAATGTCTCCAGACACTTCTTACAGACATCCCTGGTCACTATAACTTGTTCTATTATTACATCTAGAAAGGTGTCTCAGACCCTTCTCCAGAAATCCGAGACACTATAACTTGTTATATTATTACATCTAGAGAATGTATCCAGACCTTCTCCTTAAGAGATCCTGGGTCTACCTATACTTTGTTCTATTAGTTTAACATCTAGAAATGGTCTAGACTTTCTCCGGGGGAAAATCCTGGTCACTATAAAATTGTAATATTATTATATCTAGGAATAGTCTCCAAGACCCTTGTCTCAGTCGCGGTCACAATAACCTGTTTTTTTCTCCTACATCTAGAATGTATCAGACCCTTCTCCAGATCCATTGGTCATATAACTTGTTCTAATTTATAACATCTAGTAATGATCCGGATCCTTCTCCCCTCAGAAATCCGGTCACTGTAACTTGTCTCATATTTGTAAATCTATAAATGTATCCAGACTCTTCTCCAGAATCATACGAGTCACTATACACTTGTTCTATTTTTACATCTAGAGATGTATCGCCTAGACCCTCTCAGATCTAGACACTATCTAACTTGTTATATTATTACATACTAGAAATGTAATCCAGACCCTTCTCCTGAATCCCGGTCACTATAACTTGTTAATAATATTACATCTAGAAATGTATCCAGTACATCTTCACTACAGATCCAACGGTCACTATATCTTGTTATTATTATTGCATTAGAGATGTATCCAGACCCTCTCCAGACACTCCAGGTACAACCTATAAGCTTGTTATATTAGATACACATCTTGAAACATGTATCCAGTACCTTTCAGAATCCCGGTCACATATAACTTGTTATAGTATTACATCTAGAAATGTATCACAGACCCTTCTCCAGGAATCCGGTCACTCATAAATTTGTTATATTATTACAATCTATGAAAATGTATCAGACCCTTCTCAGAATCCCGGGTTACTATAACTTGCCTTAGTATTTTTACATCTAGAAGTATATCCAGACCTCTCTAGAATCCTGGTCCACCTAATAACTTGTTTTATTATACTTACATCTATGAAATGTCTCCAGACCCCTTTCTCAGAATCCCGGTTACTATAACATTGTTAATTATTATTTTAGAATGTATCCAGCCCTTACTCCAGAATCCTCGTCCTATAACTTGTTATATTATACTATCTAGATAATGTATCAGACCTTCTCCAGCACTACCTGGTCACTTAACTTGTTATAATTATTACATCTGAATGTAATCAAGACCTTCTCCAGAAATACCGGTCACTGAACTTGTTATATTATGTACTCTAGAAATGAATCCAGACACCTTCTCCAGAATCCCAGGTTTCTTTTAATCTTGTTTTATTATTTAGACTCCAGAATTCATATCCAGGACTTGTGAACTCTGTTAGTGAATTCACTCATAAAAACACTCATGCTTGATTGAGACCCACTTCTCCAATACTATCTCTGGAAGTATTTATCATCCCAAGACTAACACGAACTCCCTCTTATTATGTCAGTACCTAATTCACCAGCGGTACTGGGAAGAGTCAGGTTACTATCAGAAACTAAACTTCTGGACCTGCTGCATGGTGGTATTTTTTGTGTAGGCAGGAACTAATATCCATGGACCTTCCCATCCTGACAGTATCAACCTGCCACTGTCAGTTCGATCTTGGCTGGTAATGAAAACGGCAGACCCCACTTAGATTTTTGCTTGTTTTTAATCATTTATTTATTGACAATTTAAATTTAGGTATTCAACTGTGATCAATTAATAATTTAAAGAAGAGGGTCCCTCCTTTTTCATCACCACCCAGGATGATACTATAAGGATGGGAAAGTCCATAGATATTGATCCTGCTCACTCTAAACAAACCAGTCCGCAGCCACCCCAAAAGCGGGCCATCACATTAGAGGGTTCGCTTGTGACTGTAACCAAGCTCTTCCCCCAGTAACTCTGGTGCATTATATACCATGGTAGAGAGGAGGTTAGCGTCAGCCTTGGGGTGACAATAAACACCACTGGGTCACACCAAGCCCCAACAAAAGTAATCAACATCTGAACGGTGATGTCAGTGACTGCAGCAATCATCCACCGACCACAGGACAGGAAGTGAACAGAGACTCGGGGGGCACCGTGGTGGGTGCAGTGAAAGGGCCCCCGTCTTCTTTACTTTTTGAAATCTAAACTTGGACCAAACCCAAAGGGCAGTGCCCTGGATTCCGAGGAGATAGGTGCTGGCCGTTACCAGAAAATGAAGTAATTCGGTCTTGTAGGCCGTCCAAAATGCCAGGGAAAGGCCCCTCAGTATGGGGAAAACCAAAGAAGCTGAGAAGGTTCACAGAGAACAATCAGGTTTGATGAGGCAGAGAGCTGAGGGCATTTAAAGAAAACGTAATCATTTTTCCCCCGTCAGGTGGTATGTGATAGAGGAGAAGCCATGAGCCGCGGGACCCCGGACTCCTATAGGAATTATGTCACATGGAATCAGCTCTGCTTGACATCATCCAGGAAACAACCAACACAGCTGCAGAAGCCCCGGAATCCCCAAATTCTCCACCAGAAGGACTAGAATATCTCAAGACTGGACGGAAGGAATCTTATCTGACCCCACATGTCACCGAGAAAGAAGACATTGTTAAAGGATTGTAAACCCGGGATAAAATACCTTAAGCATCAGTTCATATAAAGGGGGATAACCCGCCTGACCCCCCCCCAGGTTACTCTAAATCTATCTATTATCTATCTATCTATCTATTATTATCTATCTATCTTCCATCTATCTATTCATATCTATCATTATCTCATACTTTTAATTATATACTTTTTTCATATCTTTATTATCTATCTATCCTTTTTATCTTTTACCATAACTACTATCTATCTCTATCATTATCTCTGGGAAGCGGGCTGAGCCCTGTGAAACCGTTATCAAAATATAAAATTTAAAAATAATTTAATTTAATATCCAGCCTACTGTGTTAACCCCTTTTAAAGCGCCTAGTTTATTAGTGTTCCTTTTTTTTATATCAGCTTGCAATCCCCCGTTTGGGGCTTGCAAAGCCTGTTTTTTTTTCCCTATTCTATCTACTCTCTTCATTCATATCTATCTTCTATTCTCTCTTCATCTATCTACTATCTATCTATCTATCTTGCTATCTATCTATCTCATATCTATCTAAATCATCTATCTATCTATCTATTATTATCTATCCATATTACTATCTATCTTTTATCTATCCATTCTATCTATCTATATCTATCTATTATCTACTATCTATCTATCTACTATCTCATATCTATCTATCTATCTTCTATCTCTACTATTATCTACTACTATCTATTATATCTAACATCTATCATTATATCAATCTACTATCTACTATCTATTATCTTTCCTTTTCCATTTCATTATCTCATATTATTACCCCATATCTATCTATCTATTATTATCTTTTATCTATTTTTACCCAAATCTATCTTTATCTATCTATATCTATCTATTTCTTCTATCTATTCATACTATTATTATTATCTAATTATCTACTATTATTATCTCAAAAACCTTCTATCTATCTATTATCAAATTTATCTTCATATCTATCTATCTATTATTATTTCTATCTTTCTCATATCTATTATCTCATACTATCTATCTTATCTACTATCTATCTCACAATATTATCTATCTATCATCAAACACATATATTACTATTATATCTATTATCTTCATCTATCTATCTATCAAACCACATATATCTTCTATCTATATTTTCTATTTATCTATCCCATATCTATTATTATACTATCTATTTTCCCCATACTACTATCTCATATCTTCTATCTCATATCTTCATCATCTCATATTATCAAATCTCATATCTATCTATCTATCATCTTTCATATTACTTCTTCTATCTATCTATCTATCTATATCTATCTATCTATCTATCTCTATCTATATATCTATCTATCTATCTATCTATCTATCTATATCTCATATCTATCTATCTATCTATCTATCTATCTATCTATCTATCTATCTATCTGTATCTCATATCTATCTATCTATCTATCTATCTCATATCTATCTATCTCCTAGCTATCTATCTCATATCTATCTATCTCTCTCATATCTATCTATCTCATATCTATCTATCATATCTATCTATCTATCTATCTATCTATACTCATATCTATCTATCTCATCATCTATTCTATCTATCTATCTATATCATATCTATTTATCTATCTCATATCTATCTTTATCTCTATAATATATATCTATTCATATCTATCTCTATCTATCTCATCATATCTATCTCATATCTATCTCATATCTATCTATCTATCTATCTATCTATCGATCTATCTATCTATCTATCTATCTATCTATCTATCTATTTATCTCTTTCAGGAAGGGTTAACCTCTGTTGGGCAGATGAGGGGGTCACAGGATTATGGGGCAAGGTATAGACAAGATGTTAATTGTTTCTCTAATGAAGCAGTGACCAGTGCCGGGCTGCGGGCGGCTAATGACCAGATGGAGTGAGGGGGATATAGCTTCACCCCCGGCCACTAATGAAGCTCACACCTCGCTGCCAACTTCCAGCCCAAGCTTTTGGGGGAGCTCAGGCCCTGGATCCTCGCCTGGCTCTGCCCCCAGCACAGATGGCCCGGATACCATCGACACCCCCAGAACCCGCAGAGAATGCGCAAGTATCTACTAAGAACAATGGCTCATGGGAGCATGACATATCTGCCAGGCTGCACGCACGCCTGGGACTGTATCACATGCAATATGCTTAGATACACTGGGAAGTGTGACATCTAGAGGCCTAGATCCAATAGGTAGTATCACACATTATAAGCTTAGATACACTTTATAGAGTCACATGTATGCGCTGAGTCCCACTGGGTAGTATCACACATTATAAGCTTAGATACAATGGGTAGAGTAACACTTTATAGCATTTAGTTTAATTAGAAAGTATCTTGCACACTAAGCTTAGATACATTGGATAGAGTCGCATGTATGTGCTTATTTCCACTAGGTAGCATCACGCATAGTAAGCTTAGATACACTGGGCAGTCATATGTTTGAACTTAGTTCCACTGGGTTGTATCACGTATAATAAACTTAGATACGCAGGACAGAGTCACAAATATAGACTTGGGTTTACTGGCCTGTATCACACGCTATACATTGGGCAGAGTTGTATGTATATGCTTAGTTTAACTAAACAGCATCCGACAACATAAGCTTAGATACACTGGGTAGTGTTACATATATAGGCTTACTGGAAGTAAGCCTATATATGTAGCAGTATGATCGCATATAAAAGGCTTAGATACACTAGTCAGTATGATACCATACAAAAAGGCTGAGATACACTAGACAGTACGATCACATAAAAGGCTTAGATACACTACATAGTATGATCACATATAAAAAGGCTTAGATACACTACACAGTATGATCACATATAAAAAGGCTTAGATACACTAGACAGTATGAGATACACTAGACAGTATGATCGCTTATAAAAGGCTTAGATACACTAGTCGGTATGATGCCATATAAAAGGCTGAGATACACTACACAGTATGATCGCATATAAAAGGCTTTGATACACTAGACAGTATGATCACATACAAAAGACTGAGATACACTAGACAGTATGATACATATAAAAGGCTGAGATACACTAGACAGTATGATACCATACAAAAGGCTTAGATATACTAGACAGTATGATTACATATAAATGGCTGAGATACACTAGTCAGTATGATCATATATAAAAAGGCTTAGATACACTAGACAGTTTGAGGACATTAAAGGCTTAGATACACTAGTCAGTATGATCACATATAAAAGGCTTAGATACACTACACAGCATGATCACATAAATGGCTGAGATACACTAGACTGTATGATCACACATACAAGGCTAAGATACACTAGACTGTATGATCACACATACAAGGCTAAGATACACTACACAGTATGATCACATATACAAGGCTTAGATACACTAGACAGTATGATCACACATAAATTAATTAGAAACAAAGCACAGTAAAACATGGGAAAGGCTTAAAAACACTGAAGAGAATCACACGTCATAGGCTTAGATACACTTCCTCAGCTTACATACCCCGACTAAGCAATGTAATGAAGTATGTAAACCCTGGACCCGCCCTATGCTCATTTGCTATACTTTTCAGGTTAACCCCTCGATGTAGAGATTTACATGACTCCTGTCTGAGGTGAGAAACGCGTCGCGTGTCCCACATAAGGTTCACTTTCTTTCATGAGTTTGTATAGATGAAGCCTTTTTATCGCACCTTTATGCCCCTCTCTGAGGAAGCTTTGTAGCAAGCGCCAGGACCCGTGTTCTGATTGATGGATGTAGAGTTTGACACATTGTCAGAGATTCCTGGCACTTGTAGTTCTACAGCATTGCTATGTACTCACGCAGCCTGGGATTGGAGATGTAGTTGCGGGTGACGGCCAGGGCGTGCTCCTTGGCTGCTTCCATGTTGGATTGATGGCCGTTGACTCTCATCTCCACCTTGGTGGCCATGCTGCTGTGTGTGCAGGGAGTGTGCTGCTGCCAGGGCTGGGTGCTATATAGGTGCCTGGGAGCAGCCGTGTGTTGTGACACTGACCGGCTCCGGCTCTGCTGTGTCCAGCCTGATCCCGGCCCTACCTGCCCATAACATTCCTGTGTGTACTGTAAACGCCACACATCACTGCTCACAATGGCTGCACAGTGACTCCTGGCAGCGGCGCGGGCACCTGACAGGGCGGATCCTGGTCACCTTCACCTGCAGATAAACACCGTCCTGTCCTCAGGGATTCAGTGTCATTCACATGGGGGTTACACACCACCCGGGAAGGTCACAGACCATTCCTCATCCCATAAGGACAAAAGGAGAAGGTCACCTTCATATAGAAATATCCCCGACCAAATAATCTAAACCTCAATTCTATGAGAGGTCGGGACCAGGGATGTCCAAAAGCAAACTAAATAATATCTTCACACCATGACCACATATTACCTCCACCTAGTGTCTGAATAACACCACCATACTGTTACCAGATACCTCCACACCATGATCACATATTACCTCCACCTAGTGTTTGAATAATACCACCATACTGTTACCAGATAATACCTCCACAGCCTGATCACATATTACCTCCACCTAGTGTCTAAATAACACCACTATACTATTACCAGATAATACCTCTACACCATGATCACATATTACCTGCACCTAATGTCTGAATAACACCACTATACGGTTACCAAATACCTCCACACCATGATCACATATTACCTCCACCTAGTGTCTGAATAACACCACCATACTGTCACCAGATAATACCTCCATACCATGACCACAAATTAACTCAACCTAGTGTCTGAATAACACCACCATACTGTCACCAGATAATACCTCCACATCATGACCACAAATTACCTCCACCTAGTGTCTAAATAACACCACCATACTGTCACCAGATAACTCCACACCATGACCACAAATTACCTCCACCTAGTGTCTAAATAACACCACCCTACTGTCACCAGATAACTCCACACCATGATCAGATATTACCTCCACCTAGTGTCTGAATAACACCCCCATACTGTTACCAGATACCTCCACACCATGACCACATATTACCTCCATCTAGTGTCTGAATAACACCACCATACTGTCACCAGATAATACCTCCACATCATGACCACATATTACCTCCACCTAGTGTCTAAATAACACCACCATACTATTACCAGATACCTCCACACCATGATCACATATTACCTCCACCTAGTGTCTGAATAACACCACTATACTGTTACCAGATAATACTTCCACACCACGATCAGATATTACCTCCACCTAGTGTCTGAAAAACACCACCATACTGTCACCAGATAACTCCACACCATGACCACAAATTACCTCCACCTAGTGTCTAAATAACACCACCATACTGTCACCAGATAACTCCACACCATGGCCACAAATTACCTCCACCTAGTGTCTAAATAACACCACCATATTGTCACCAGATAACTCCACACCATGATCAGATATTACCTCCAACTAGTGTATGAATAACACCACCATACTGTCACCAGATACCTCAACACCATGATCACATATTACCTCCACCTAGTGTCTGAATGGCACCACCATACTGTTACCAGATACCTCCACGCCATGAATACATATTACCTACACCTAGTGTATGAATAACACCACCATACTGTTAGCAGATACCTCCACACCATGATCAGATATTACCTACACCTAGTGTCTGAATAACACCAGCATACTGTTACCAGATAATACCTCCACACCACGATCAGATATTACCTCCACCAAGTGTCTGAAAAACACCACCATACTGTCCCCAGATAACTCCATACCATGACCACACATTACCTCCACCTAGTGTCTAAATAACACCACCATACTGTCACCAGATAACTCCACACCATGATCAGATATTACCTCCATCTAGTGTATGAATAACACCACCATACTGTCACCAGATAATACCTCCATACCATGACCACAAACTAACTCCACCTAGTGTCTGAATAACACCCCCATACTGTTACCAGATACCTCCACACCATGATCACATATTACCTCCACCTAGTGTCTGAATAACACCCCCATACTGTTACCAGATACCTCCACACCATGATCACATATTACCTCCACCTAGTATCTGAATAACACCACCATACTGTTACCAGATACTTCCCCACCATGACCACAAATTACCTCCACCGAGTGCCAGAATAACACCACCATACTGTTATCAGATAATACCTCCACACCATGACTACAAATTACCTCTACCTAGTGTCTGAATAACACCACTATACTGTTACCAGATAATACATTAACACCATGTCCACATATTACCTCCATCTAGTGTCTGACTGGCACCATCATACTGTCACCAGATACCTCAACACCATGATCACATATTACCTCCACCTAGTGTCTGAATAACATCACAATACTGTTACCAGATACCTCCACGCCATGAATACATATTACCTACACCTAGTGTATGAATAACACCACCATACTGTTACCAGATACCTCCCCACCATGATCGGATATAACCTCCACCTAGTGTCTGAATGGCACCACCATACTGTTACCAGATAATACATCCACACCATGATCACTTATTACCTCCACCTAATATCTGAATAACACTACCATACTGTTACCAGATAATACCTGCACACCATGATCACATAGCACCTCCACTTAAGTGTCTGAATAACACCACCATATTGTCACCAGATACCTCCACACCCTGATCACATATTACCTCCACCTAGTGTCTGAATGGCACCACCATACTGTTACCAGATAATACATCCACACCATGTTCACTTATTACCTCCACCTAATATCTGAATAACATCACAATACTGTTACCAGATAATACCTCCACAACCTGATCACATATTACCTCCACCTAGTGTCTGAATAACACCAACATACAATTATTAGATACCTCTACACCATGATCACTTATTACCTCTACCTAATGTCTGAATAACATCACAATACTGTTACCAGATACCTCCACAACCTGATCCCATATTACCTCCACCTAGTGTCTGAATAACACCACCATACTGTTACCAGATAATGCCTCCACATCATGATCAAATATTACCTCCACCTAGTGTCTGAATAACACCACCATACTGTTACCAGATACCTCCACACCATGATCACATATTACCTCCACCTAGTGTCTGAATGGCACCACCATACTGTCACCAGATAATATCTCCAAACCATGACCACAAATTACCTCCACCTAGTGTCTGAATAACGCCACCATATTGTTACTAGAAACCTCCATGCCATGATCACATATTACCACCAACTAGAGACTTAATAATGCCACCACACTGTTAACAGATAATACCTCCACACCATGACCACATATTACCTCCACCTAGTGTCTGAATAACACCACCATACTGTTACCAGATAATACCTTCAAACCATGACCACATATTACCTCCACCTAGTGTCTGAATAACACCACAATACTGTTACCAGATAATACCTCCACACCATGACCACATATTACCCCCACCTAGTGTCTGAATAACACCACCATTCTGTCACCAGATACCTCCACACCATGACCACATATTACCTCCACCTAGCGTCTGAATAATACCACAATACTGTTACCAGATAACACCTCCACAACCTGATCACATATTACCTCCACCTAGTATCTGAATAACACCACCATTCTGTCACCAGATACCTCCACACCATGACCACATATTACCTCCATCTAGAGTCTGAATAAAACCAACATAATGTTTCCAGATTCCTCCACACCATGGTCACATATTACCTCCACCTAGTGTCTGAATGGCACCACCATACTGTCACCAGATACCTCCACACCATGACCACATATTACCCCTACCTAGCATCTGAATAATACCACCATACTGTTACCAGATAATACCTCCACACCATGATCACATATTACCTCCATCTAGTGTCTGAATAACACCACCATACGATTACTAGATACCTCCACACCATGACAGCTGTAGTGTAGATGGTTTCATGAGACAGCTGTAGTTCAGAGGGTTGTGTGAGACAGCTGTGGTGCACAAGGTTGTGTGAGACTGCTGCAATAAGTACCTTTTCTTTACCATCCAGCCTACACTGCTATGATGACTTGTCCTGACTGCAAAGTTTGCAGCCGGGACATAGTTGCCCCATAAAGCCATCTGAAGCCATCACTAGTCTTCATAGTAACACAAATAAATTCAGACCCCAGATCGGACCGTGAAATCAATTAAGATCCTATATCCCACCCTTAAATATTTATGATCCCAGACCAGAGCCATAAAGAAATTCAGACCCCAGAACCCTAGATAATCAGAAATGCAAGACTAAACCTTCACATTCCCCAAATCCAACTATCCCTTGGACTATACCCCAAGTATTCCCGGACCCCACAGCAGACCCCTAAATGTTTACATTAAGTGGGAGAATATGGGTATATGGAGGGGACGGTGTAAGGATGATGAGGGTTGTTATCTAGTAGTCCCATAGTCTACCTGTATTGTGATAATTCTGGAGGAGTATACATAATGTAACCAATAGACTGTTGCTGTCGGCTTGCCCACCTGGGCAATGCTGGTCCTTGTGATCGGCCCACCACAAGGACTGTCCAAATGTGGTGGGCAAATAAACAGCTGAGCATTGAATGGACCCAGTGTCTCTGGAGCAGGAGGGAAGGGGGCTTGTATCAAAAGTATATGGGCCTCCTGGTCACCAAACATGGCATCAGATCTTATGTGCTGAAGTAGACTGCTCACTTTGTACTCTACAATACCAGCCAACCAGGAATCTGTCCGGGAGAGCAGATTGTCAGTCCAGGCATGTACCTGTGGCTGTCATAAATGGAGATTTGTGGCTGTCACAGGACCAATGGGTATCACTTATCAGGTCTGAGACTGTCTCTTATGGAAGTGTTGCGGTTGTCTTCTGTAGACTGCGAGTGTTCTTGCTGGGGGTTTCTAACTTTAGGTTGTTTGGGAAGTTGGCCAGAAAACCAAAAACCTAAAAAAAAAAAAAAAAAAATGGCTTACCAAGTCTTCATCCATCTCCATTTGATGTTTTGCAGTCTGTGCTTTTTTTTCTCTGCAGCCGAGCAGCAGCATTTCCTGTCTAAAATCTGTTTACCTTTGCCCTGCAAGATTACAAACACTGGGATTATTTCCTCCTTTATTTTGAAAGCCTTGGGAGACAGGACTAAAGGAGAGAAGATAGGTGGGGGTCTTCTTTTTTTGTCAGCTTGCTTCCTAGAGCGAGCGAATGCCCGTTGCAGAGACTGGCGTGTCTGATCCCAGATGGCTGTTAAGTCCCGGACCAAGTCTTCCACGGCCGGAACCTCAGAGGGCACAGAGAGGGGGAGTGGTGGGCGTGGATATCGTCCATAGACAGTGAAAAAGTGGGCGGCACTGGCAGATTCGGAGTCTAACGTATTGAATGAGAATTCTGCCCACGGTAATAGGTTGGCCCAGTCGTCCTGACGTGCAGAAAAGAAATGCCGCAGATAGCTGCCCAGTATCTGGTTAACCCTCTCCACCTGCCAGTTGGACTGAGGGTGATAGGCCGAAGAGAAGTCCAACTTTACTTGTAGCTGGTTACAGAGGGAGCGCCAGAATCTTGAAACAATTTAGACCCCCCTGTCCGATGGCAGGGCAGCCCATTCCAGCCCAGGGCAACCAGAAAATGTGTTGAAAAAATAGTCTGGCAAGACAAGGAGCCAAGGATAGGCCTGGCAGAGGGACAAAATGAGACATTTTAGAAAAGAGATCTGTGAGGAGGAGGGTGGGAGGTCAGTAATAAAGTCCATGGCCACGTGGGTCCAAGGGCAATCGGGAATAGGCAGTGGCTGTAGCAGACCTGCCGGCTTGAGGTGAGAAGACTTGTTGCGGGCACACGAGGTGCATAACCCCACGAATTTGTGAACGTCTTTAACCAGACTGGGCCACCAATAAAAACGGGAGATAAGAGAGCAAGATTTCTTCACCCCCGGGTGTCCAGCCACTCGAGAGCAATGTCCTCAATACAATATCTTCTTACGTAGAGCTGGGCGCACATAAGCCTTGCCCGGAGGAATCCGTTGTAGACCTATGGGCGCAGCAGAGATTAAGCTTTCAGGAGGGATGATGTGCCGAGGTACTGGTTCATCATCTACCACATCAGTGGCACGGGAGAGAGCATCAGCCTTGACATTTTTCACTGCGGGGCGGAAGTGGATCTGAAAATCGAACTGGGAAAAGAAGAGGGATCAAAGAGCCTGGCACGGGTTTAGACGCTGGGCCGTCTGGGGATAAAGAGGGTTCTTGTGGTCGTTGTAGATATTGACCGGGTTTCGAGCCCCCTCTAGGAGGTAGCGCCATTCCTCTAAAGCTAGCTTGATGGCCAGTAATTCCTTGTCTCCAATAGAGTAATTTCTCTCAGCAGAAGAAAAGGTTTTGGAAAAAAAGCCACACGTGAGGGTCTTGCCTTTGGGGCCCTTTTAAGTAAGCACAGCTCTGGCTCCTACCAATAAGGCATCGACTTCTAAGAAGAACGCTTTCTCAGTATCAAGCCGGGTGAGCACTGGGGCAGAGGCAAAAGCAGATTTCAACTTTAGGAAGGCTTCTTGCACAGCTGGTGGCTACAACCTCGGATTACTACCCTTCTTGGTTAAGGCCACTATAGGAGACACTAGCGAGGAGAAGTGTGGCACAAACAGGACTTCCCCCGTCTCCCAGTTGAGCACAGGGGCATGCCGCTGCAGCCACGGAAGACCCAGAAGAACAGACGAGGGGGACTGAGGTAGCATGTAGAACACTAGCTTCTCCCTATGTAGCGCCCCTACTTGAAGGGACAAGGGCTTAGTACAGTACTGGACCGGATCACAGAGGATCTCCCCACTGACAGAGGAGATGGCAAGAGGTTTCTCCAGGCAGACCACAGGGAGATTGTATCTAGACACTAAAGCAGCATCCATGAAATTTCCGACCGACCTGGAGTCCAAGAAGGCAGAAGCTAGAAATTGAACTCCCGGTCCAGATCCGACTAGCACGGGCATGATCAAATGAGGAGAGGGCTTGCTCTCACCTAGGGATGTCTCTCCCACATGGCCTAGGTGCATGCGTTTCCCGGAAGCTGAGGACGAAGCGGTCAGCTCCTGTGGGGTCAGGTGGGCTTGGTCCACTTGCATAGGTTCCTCGCCAGCAGGCAGGGAGGACGACTGTAGCGGCCTTTGGAATACAGGAGCGAGACAGGGAAAACAACGAACCCCGGCTGGTTCATGCGCCTGGCGGAGCTCTTCTCGTCGTTCAGAAAAACGGATATCGATCCGAGTGTCCAAGGAGATAAGGTCGCTCAAGGAGGAAGGGGGATCATGGGTGGATAAGACATCCTTGATTTGGCTGGAGAGGCCTTTCTTGAAGGTGGTGGCCAAAGGCGCATCGTTCCAAGATAGTTCCGAGGCCAGGGTGCAGAACTGTACCGCATAATCGCCCACAGTGAAATCTCCTTGACGCAGATTCAGTAAGACAGTTTCGGCACAAGAAGCTCGGGCGGGTTCCTCAAACATGCTGCGGAACTCTGTAAGGAAAGTGGCAAGGTTGGCCGTGACCGGATCGTCTCTGACCCAAAGGGGAGTAGCCCAGGCCAGGGCTTTCCCGGAAAGAAGGCTGACGACGAATGCGACCGTCGACCTTTCGGTAGGAAACTGATTCCCCATTAATTCGATATGCAGAGAGAATTGGGTGATAAAGCCCCTGCAAGCCTTAGATTCCTCATCGAACTTAGTCGGCATTGACAGACGGAGACTCGGACTAGCAGCCGAAAACCGTAGGTGCAGCGGGAGCCATGGGAACAGGTTGCTGCTGCTGGGCGGCCAGGAACTGTTGCATCATGGCGAAGAGATGGCTGAGTTGCTGGGCCTTCTAGGCGATCTGCTGGGATTGCTGCGCCACGATAGTGATGAGGTCAGCGTCAGACGGCAGGGACAACTTGGTGGGATCCATGGCCGGATCTTACTGTCACGGACAGTGGTAGTGGATCCGCTGGACCTCTGTAAGTGACAGTATAAGCCATGCCAGGGAGCGGAATCTAAGTAGAACCCAGTTTTTACCAGAGCCCACCGCAATGGAGGATGGACTTGCTGCGGTGGGAGTCTACCAGGTCGCTTCCACCGACGTGACTTGCTTGCAGAGGCAGCCAAGGGTGAGCGTGGTACAAAATCGTAAGACATAGTCATAGTTGGGGACAGGCAGTAAGGCCAGGACAGGCGTCAGCATTTCGTGGACGAGGGACGGATGCAGAACGGTACGGTACTCGGTAATGACGGACAAGGCAAGGAACGCTTACTCAATAGGCAGGTAAAGGCACTAAAGGTTCGGCACTGAGCACAGGAAGGGGCAGGCTTAAATAGGGGCAGCGATCGGCAATGGGAATTTACCTGTCCGCTGGCCCTTTAAATTTAACAGTGGCGGCGCACGCCGGGAACCAGAGACACAGACGGGAGTGCGGCTAGGTAAGTACCGACAAGACCGAGCCTCAGAGCGAGCGCGGATGAGCCCGCAACCCAGTAAGAGGGTCGCGGGACCACACGTGACAACATAGAACTGATCAACCTACATAACAAAAGTGTCAGACTTTGGGGCAGGTGCTAATTAGAAGATAATTATTTTCCTCTGGACAACCCCTTTAAGACTCCACTCTCAACTAGGAACGTAATGTTCTTGAAGGGGTTGTCTCCTCTGAAGAGAAACAGTTCAGTTGGCTATGGCTTACTTTGGCCAATTCAGCTGCTTGGCTGGGGTTAGGCTGGGGAGAGAACTAGGGCCTCCTCCCACATGAAGGGAACCTATTTTCTGAGAATTTTAAGGAATTTCATGTTGCACTATTGTGGTTACAGGAAATGCATCTAAAGGAACAGCAGAGTCCATATAACCCAGGACTGTTATAAGGGGCCATAAAGTGGTAACAACAAGGCGTATGAGGATGGGTGCACTGGACCGCTCCAGTTGGAACCAGAAGTTTCCATCCATTCTATATAAAGCCCCATCTGCAGGTTTCTCCCTCCCTCTATATAAAGCCCCATCTGCAGGTTTCTCCCTCCCTCTATATAAAGCCCCATCTGCAGGTTTCTCCCTCCCTCTACATAAAGCCCATCTGCAGGTTTCTCCCTCCCTCTATATAAAGACCCATCTGCAGGTTTCTCTCGCCCTCTATATAAAGCCCCATCTGCAGGTTTCTCCCTTCCTCTCTATAAAGCCCCATCTGCAGGTTTCTCTCGCCCTCTATATAAAGCCCCATCTGCAGGTTTTTCTCTCTCTCTGACATGAAATCAGAATAAACCTTCCCCGTTTTAGGTCAATTAGGAACCAAAATTATTTCTATTTGCCAAATACCAGAATAAGAGAGAGAATGTTTAAGGCATTTTTATTACTTTCTGCAAAGTCAGAAGTTTCCATACACTGGGATTACTCTGCCTTTACACAATTTGGGACCGTCCATATGATGAGGTCAGGTCTTTGGAAACTTCTGATAGGTTTATTGGCAACATCTGAGTTAATTAGAGACACACATGTGGATGTATTTTAATGCACACCAGAAACCCACTGCTTCTGTGTGTAACATCATGGGAAAGTCTAAAGAAATCAGCCAAGATATCAGGAAGAGAATTGTGGACTTGCACAAGTCTGGATCATCCCTGGGTGCAATTTCCAGATACCTGAAGGTGCCTCGTTCATCTTTTCAAAGAATTATATACAAGTACAAACAAGATGGGAATGTCCAACCATCATCCGCTCAGTAAGGAGACAGGTTCTGTGTCTCAGAGATGAAAGTGCTTTGGTCCGACATGCGCATACCAACCCAAGAAAAAAAACAAAAGACCTTGTGAAGATGCTTGAGGAAGCTGGTAAGATTGTGTCATTATCCACTTGAGTATTCCAATATCAGTGGCACACTATAAACTAGAGAAACTATCAAAGGGGACAAAGGAGTTTTTGAAAAAGCATTTCTGCTATTTAGGATATATGAAAAATGTTTGAGGCTCTTAGTTCACATTTTTGATCAAAACTGCTTAAGCCACCACCGAAACGTCAACGGGACCTCAATGCAGGTGGGTCCAACACTATTGCTTCCTCTCCTGGACTCTGTTCAGACCTCCATACTTCAGGGAGTGAAGGCACTTTTTTCATATATCCTAGATAGCAGAAATGCTTTTTCAAAAATTCCTATGTCCCCTTTGATAGTTTCTCTAGTTGATAGTGTGCTACTGCTATTGGAATGTGTATGTATATTACAGCCGCACCAGTGTGCACCGATGCTCGTTTTTTTCAAAAAAATTTTTTGATGTGCAAAATCATATATTGTTTCTATTATCCACACGAGTGACACGAGTCCTGTATCAACATGGGCTGAAAGGCCACTCTGCCAGGAAGAAGCCATTACTCCAAAAGAAACATAAAAGCCATATTAATGTTTACAAATGCAACAAAGACACGTCCTGTGGTCTGACGAAACTAAAATCGAACTGTTTGGCCATAACGACCATCATTATGTTTGGAGGAAAATAGGGAGAAGCTTGGAAGCCCAAGAACACCATCCCAACTGTGAAACTCGGGGGTAGCAGCATCATGTTGTGGGGTTGGTTTGCTGCAGGAGGGACTGGTGCACTTCACAAAATAGATGGCATGATAAGGAAAGAAGATTATGGGCGGACGTATGAATCTCGCCACGTCGGGGCGCACCTTACCGCCTTTTTTTCCCGGTGAAATCTGCGCCTTGTTTTTATGTCGGCACTGGGGCGCGCTCTTACATCCTATGTAAAGTCCGCCGCGCCTCGCCAATGTTTGAGGCGCCGCGTGCGGGACTTAGGCCCCCAGTGCGGCCTGCGCCTATGATTCGCCGCCCGAGGTGCACTCATACATGCAGGCAAAAGTCCGCCGCGCCTCGCCAGTGTGTGGGGCGCAGCGCGGGGACTGAGGCGCAGAGCGGCGCTGCGCCTAAGATTCGCCGTCCGAGGAGGTGCGCGCATACATGCAGGGAAAAGTCCGCCGCTCCTCGCCAGTGTGTGGGGCTCGGTGCGGGGACATGGGCGCAGGACGGGGACATGGGCGCTGTGCGGGACTGCACCTCACATGTATTACAATGCGAGACAGGCTGGAAAACAGCGAGAAATCATTAACCCCTCACCGACGTTTGCCGTATGAGTACGTCAAAACTCCGGTAAGCGGCTTTGAAATGGGATCGCGGTGCGATCCCGCTTCACAGCCGCCGGGTGTTAGCGGCTAATTGCAGCTAACAACCGGCGGTTTCAGCGGAGGCGGGCGGCGTCACCCGCCTGCGCTGTTTTACCCATCAGGCGCCGCGCCAAAGATGGCCGCGGCGTCTGAATGACAGAAAAGCGGTGCCGTTTCACCGTTTTTTCAGCCCGATCGGGACATCAGCGGCGAGATCGCTGAGTCCCCACGGGCTAACATGGCAGCGCAGACCCTGTGAAGGCTCTGATCGCTGCCATGTTCCTGTTTGCCCCCCACTTCCGGTCGCCAAAGAAGTGGGGAAACCGCCATATTTTTACACCCTAATGCATTGCCTATGCAATGCATTAGGCCTGTATTAACGATTGCGCCCCTATTTTCAAGCACCATAGGGGGACTCAATGTTAAAGTAAAAAAAAAAAAAAAAAAAAAAGTTTTAAAGAAAAAAAAAAGTATTAAAATATCAAAAAACCCCCGTTACCCCATTTTAAAAATAAAAAAAAAAAAATGATAAAAAAGTTACACAAAATTTGGTATCGCCGCATCCGAAAAGTCCGATCTTAAAAATATAATATAATTTATCCCGTACGCTGAACACCGTAGAAGAAAGAAAATTCCAAAAGCCAAAATTGCGGTTTTTTTTTTGGTCATTTCACGTCACATAAAAATTGGGATAAAAGTAATCAAAAAGTCGCATCCATTTTAAAGTGCTTGCATTAAAAAGTACACATTTGCCCGCAAAAAATGCCCCCTCCACTGAACGTCCGTAGGGGGGTTAGTACAAAAAAGTTTTTTGGTCGCACAAAATGGTGCCGCAGCACAAATTTCAAGAATAAGAAAATGTTTGGAATTTTTTACGGTACCAAAACATTACGGAAAACCCTACATGTTTTTGGTACTGCCGGATGCGTATCAACCTGTAGAATACAGATAACACCTCATTTTTACCAAAGAATAAACTCCGTAAAAACAAGCCTCCCGTAAACTAGGCGCAAGTACTTTTTTTTTCACATTTTGCCCCACTTAGAATTTTTTTGCCGTTCCCTAGTATATTCTATAGTAATATGAATAACACCATTAGAAAGTACAACTTGTCCCGCAAAATAAAAGCCCCCCAAATGTCTATGTAGGTGGAAAAATAAAAAAAGTTATGGCTTTCAGAAGGCAAAGAGCAAAAAAATTTAGAGCCATATTATTATGACCGTCCGTCAGGAAGGGGTTAAAGATGTCCGTGCGGAGTATGAATCAAAAAATCACCTTTATAAAGGCGGAAAACATTCTCTGAAAAAGAGCTCAAACCTCAAAAATAAAAAATACATTAAAAAAATCACTTTCCAAAAATCTAGAACGGCGTTACATCAAGAATTCGGATATTGGAAATTGCCGGGAAATACAGTAATTCAAATTCGGGACAACTTCTGGAGTCTTATAATTTGATTTCGGCCATGTACAGTTTTATTACAGATTGCATTAAAAACCCATAAGAGGTCGCCGCTCTCCCATTGGTCCAAATAACGGCGCCTCTTTTAACTTAGCCAATCACAGAGCGCGCTCAGAATTTCTTTTCCCATAGAAAATCTATGAGAAAGTAGCTCGCGCTCTGATTGGCTAAGCTGGACGAGCCCCCGCCGCTTCAACCCCAAACAGCTAGTTTCTGCCTTTTTACTGTCTTTTGAACTGTCCCGCCTTTGAATATGATTGGTCAATTTTTCTCCATAGGATATAATGGGTCCCTGTCGCTCCTATTCTGATTGGTCAATACTCCGCCATAGGATATAATGGGTCCCTGTCGCTCCTATTCTGATTGGTCAATTCTCCTCCATAGGATATAATGGGACATTGTCGCTCCTATTCTGATTGGCTGGTTTATGGCGACCTATGAGAAGAGCTTAAACAATTTGAATTACTGTATTTCCGGCGATTTCTCTATTGCAATTCCCTAGTTAGCCCGGTCTCGGCGACAAACGCGTTGTTTGGGATTTAACTGATTTATTTTTAGAGAAGGTTTCAGCGCTTTATCTGATAATGTTTTACATTTAATAAAAATGAGTTTTTTTATTCATACTCCATGCTGCACGGCGCTGAGAGCGGAGATTTCATTGCGCCGATCTCTCCATAGACTATAATGGGGGAAGTAGCCCCGCGCCTTTATTGGCTGGGATAGCCAAGCCACCGCTAGCTCGCCAATCAGCTCTTTTCTGTATTTTTACTGTATTTTGAACTGTCCCGCCTTTGATTTGATTGGTCAAAACTTCTCCTAGGATATAAGGGGTTTACTGGGCGCTCCATTCTGATTGGCTGATTTATGCCGGCCAATGAGAATACTAAAAAAATTTGAATTACTGTATTTCCGGCAATTCTCTATATTGCAAAATTTTCCCATGTAGCGCCGGTCTCGGCGACAAAAAAGCTTGTTCGGGATTTAACTGATTTATGTTTATAGAAGGTTTCAGCTCTTTTTCAGAGAATATTTTACAACTAATAAAAATGATTTTTGTAATCATACTCCATGCCGCACGGCGCTGAGCGCCGATATTGCATAGACTACAATGGGAGAAGTAGCTCGCGCTCTGATTGGCTGGGATAGCCAAGCCCCCGCTAGCTCAGCCAATCTGCTCTTTTCTGTATTTTTACTGTATTTTGAACTGTCCCCCCTTTGATTTTGATTGGTTCAAACTTCTCCATAGGCTATAATGGGTCACTGTCGCTCCTATTCTGATTGGCCGAGATAGCCAAGCCCCCGCAAAGCTCAGCCAATCAGCTCTTTTCTGCATTTTTTACTGTACTTTGAACTGTCCCGCCTTTGATTCTGATTGGTCAATAGTTCTCCATAGGTTTTAATGGTTCACTGTCGCTCCAATTCTGTTTGGCCGGTTTTATGCCGACCAATGAGAATAGCTTTCAGAATTTGAATTACTGTATTTCCCGCAATTTCCAATATCCGAATTCTGATTTTTGCGCCGTTCTAGATTTTTGGAAGTGATTTTTTTCATGTATTTTTTAGTTTTGAGGTTTGAGCTCTTTTCTGAATGTTTTTCCGCCTTTACAAAGGCGATTTTTTTGGAATCATACTCCTGCCGCACGGAGCTGAGCGCCGAGATTTCTGTCGCGATCTTCTGTATGTTTCCTCTCATGTTCCGTTCTTGCTTCACTTCGCCGCCGCCGGAGCATTTAGACCAAAATAAACCAGGTCTGCCTGTCGGAGCTGCTGAGCGCTGCACTGTGCCGCGCTTTGCCGACTCACCATCGTACATGCCTCGGAGTTTTCGGAGTTTTGCCGCCCCGGAACGCCTACCCTGCGCCCATTGCCCGCCCCTTCATGCGGGGCGCAGCTGAAAGTGGCGAACGCTGCGCCTAACACCGCATCCCTGCGTCCGACAGCGGGATTCGGGCCGGGAGGCGCAGTATACGCCAGAAAACAGGCGTAAAGCCCGATCATACATGTCGCCCTATGTGACAATACTGAAGCAACATCTCAAGACATCAGCCTGGAAGTTAAAGCTTGGGCAGACATGGGTCTTCCAAATGGACAATGACCCGAAGCTCCTGCCAAACTGGTTACAAACTGGCTTACCAACTATTGTGAGAAGCTTGTGGAAGGATCCAGAACGTGTGACCCAAGTCCTACAGTTTAAGGGCAAAGCCGCCAAATACTAATGAAATGGAGGAAACTTCTGACTTTGCAGAAAGTAATAAAAATGCCTTAAACATTCTCTCATTATTCTGCATTTGGCACATAGAAATAATTTTGGTTCCTAATTGACCTAAAACGGGGAAGGTTTATTCTGATTTCATGTCAGAGAGTGAGAAAAACCTGCAGATGGGGCTTTATATAGAGGGGGGGAAAAACCTGCAGAAGGGGCTTTAAATAGAGGGGAGGGAGAAACCGCAGATGGGGCTTTATATAGAGGGGAGGGATAAACCTGCAGATGGGGCTTTATATAGAGGGAGGGAGAAACCTGCAGATGGGGCTTTATATAGAGGGGAGGGAGAAACCCGCAGATGGGGCTTTATATAGAGGCGGGAGAACCTGCAGAAGGGCTTTATATAAGGGAGGAGAAATGGGGGATGGGCTTTTATATAAGGGAGAAAACCCGCAGAGGGGGTTTTTAAAAGAGGGAGGGGAAACCCGCAATGGGGGTTTAAAAGAGGGAGGGAAAACCTGCAGAGGGGGG